>CAJUYG010001479.1:40165-67986 GCA_910591675.1 Galerucella calmariensis
AAGACCAAGGGGAAGGCCAAAAGAAAAATGGGGGAATCAAATAATCGAAGACATTGGAACTCTTGATATTAGAAACTGGAATAAACTGTGCCAGGACAGAAAGAAGTGGAGAGAAATTGTAGACAAGGCAAAAAAAACAGAAAACTATGAAGAAGAAGAGATCTCAGATAACAAGGCGGAGTGATTCACCGCAATAAAGGAATCTAAGAGCTTCAAGATGGAGCGCTAATCATTTCTACGGAAATGTAAAGGCTAATAAATATATATCTCATTATATATAATATATATATATATATATATAATGAGATAGACTTATTATTAGGGTCCAATTTTTTTTGGTCTTGTCTATGTCAAGGTCAAGAGCAGTTGGGGAATAATTTACCAGTGTTCCAAAATAGTCATTTCGGATGGATCATAGCAGGAAATTTGAATGTAAGACTCTCAGAAAATATGTCACCTACTTGTCATAGTATTACTGGAGAAAATAAACTTGAATTATCGGACAATTTAATTAAAAAATTTTGGAAGATTGAGGAAGTTACTCCAAAGGGTAAGATATTGTCAAAAACGGACAAATATTGTTAGCATAATTTTGAAAAGACAACTTAACGCGACAAGTCGGGCAGGTTTATTGTTGAAATGCCATTTAAAAATAATTTAAATGATTTAGGTTTTTCCAAAGATATGGCAAAAAAGATATTCATACATTCAAAAATATACACGTGTTCGTGTAGTGGCTGAATAATTAATAAAATTAAAAATCCCCAATCAGGGAATAATTAATTTTTTAAAAAAATTTTAAATTTAATGTAATTTTAATAGTGACGTTAATGTGTTGTAGACATTTGACTAGGTTTCTTGTTTCATATCTGACGAGTATGGCACTGATGATGGCCTAACAGCCGAAAGCGCTTTGCAATTTTAAATAAAATTCTACACAGAATACAAAAATGTTTTCTTGACGTTCTAGTCATGTGTACTATAAAAATATTCATTCAAAAAAGATATTCCTTTTAATTGAAAAAAAAACTTACTAATGTTGAAATTAGAATATACTAAATTTATGAAAGAGTATCGGGAGCTAGGGCATATGTCAAAAATTAGTGATAGTGAATAAAATTCGGATGGTTATTATATACCGCATCACGCTATTATTAAACCTGGAAGCTTAACAACTCATTGTAGGGTGGTATTTGACGCGTCCGCGAAGTCTTCTACAGGACTGTCTCTAAACGACGTCCAATTTGTAAGGCCTACCTTACAACAAAATGTATTTACTATTCTAATGAGATTTGGAAAACATAATTTTGTCATGACAGCGGATATATCAAAAATGTACCGGCAGATTTTAATTAATTACTCTCATAAAAAATATTTATTGGCGTCCAGAATCCGGAGAGGAACTAGAATGCTTTCAATTAAATACGGTGAGTTATGGAACTGCGTCGGCACCGTATCCCGCGGTTAAATGTCTTATGCAATTAGCAAAAGAAAATTAATTGAAATATACCACTGCTGGTCATGTAATCCAACAGGATTTCTATATGGACGATTTACTAACCGGCTCTAATTCTGAAGAAGACTTGTTAAAAATTCATAAAGATGTATTTAGCATCTTACTGGGGGCGGGGTTCATATTGAGGAAATGGATGTCCAACAATAAAAAATTAACGGGTAAGTTTCAGCTAAAGCAAGACGTTGAATTAAATCTCCAACCGATAGGGGAGAATGAAGCATGAAAACTTTAGGAGTTTATTGGGATTCGTTCAATGATTGTCTAAAATATTCAATTAATATTAAAATTGATGGAATTATTACAAAACGTGGAATATTGGCCGTTCTATGCCAGGTGTTCGATCCACTTGGATTGTTAGGACCAACAGTGATTATCGCTAAACTCATTATGCAACAGTTATGGTGTAAACAATTGGAATGGGACACGGAAGTACCAACGGGAATAGCTGAGCGATGGCTATATTTTGTAACTGAGTTAGTTAAAATCAACAATTCGCAAATACCCAGACACGTCGCGTCGCATACTTACGAGAAAATTGAAATACACGGTTTCGCTGATGCCTCAGAGAAGGCTTACGGTGCATGTATTTTTATTAGATGTGTTGAAGTGAATGGTTACATAACATATAATTTATTATGCGCTAAATCGCGAATCGCACAGTTAAAAAAGGTCTGCCTACCTAGACTAGAATTATGCGGAGCTCTTCTATTGGCCCAGCAATTTCACAAGGTACATACCCAGTTTTGGTATAGAGCTTGATAATATTCATTTATGGACCGATTCGGCAATTACATTATGTTGGATTCGTGGTTATAGTGTATGTTGGCATACCTTTGTTGCAAATAGAACTAGTGAGAATTAGTCACTCACTAAAATTGAATATTGTTATCCTGTAGCATCAGGATGCAATCCAGCAGATCTATTATCACGCGGGTGTTACCCTCAAACACTCATTTATGGTGGCATGGTCCATCGTGGCTTCGTTTGAATTCAACCACATGGAAACCAGAAGAGCTGTTCACTATTTCTGAAATACCCGAAGCTAAAGTAATTGCATTAGTAAATCTCGAAAATAATTATAAAAACGTTGTAGTCGAACATTCACTCAACAAATTTTCAGTATTTATAAAAGTGATTAGAGTTGTAGCATTTATCTTAAAGGCGGTTGACAATTTAAGCGGAAAGTAAAATCGAAGAATCTTAACAGCAAGTTGATCAAATCACCAGTATCACCGGTACAGGAAATAAATAATGCCGAATCATATATTGAAGGAAATACAAAAATGTGGTTTTCCAGCGTTGCTAAGTAAAAAAGCTATATCAAATAAAAGTTGCATTTTATCTTTAAACCCTTTCTCACTAGATGGAATAATTAGAGTAGGTGGAAGGTTAAAATACGTAGATCTGAATTTTTGACACACGTTTTCCAATTATATTACCTAAATCACATGAAATTACAAATCTCATAATAAAACAGGAACATATTAAGTTGAACTATTATGGTCTGCAGCAGCATGCTGCAGGGTTATACTTACCTGATGGGTGATCTGCCTAAAAGTAGAGTTAATACATACGCTCCCTTCTTGAATGTGGGTGTGGATTATGGAGGCCCATTTATGATTAATGACAAGAAAACTCAAGGGGCTAAAAGGATCAAAGCGTATCTTTGTTTATTTGTTTACTTGAGTACTGAGGCGGTACATTTGGATCTTGTGACAGAGCTCTCATCTGAAGCCTTTCTGGCTACGCTAAAACGATTTGTCGGTCGTTGGGAAAACCTGCTAATATTTTCTCAGACAATGGCTCCAATTTTAAAGGAGCTAATAAGGAATTAGCATAGTCATATAAAATACTTAAAATTGTAGTGCTAATATCGCCGACCAATTATCGGCTGACCGAATCCAATGGCATTTTATCCCAGCGCGAAGCCCTAATTTTGGATGCATTTGGGAAGCCGCAATAAAATCGGCAAAGTTTCATTTAAAAAGGGTAGTAGGGGAAAATTCATACACGTATGAAGATTTTCTAACCATATTTGTGCAAATAGAGAGTGTATTGAACACCCGTCCCATTTCTCCCTTAAGTTCTGACCCTACAGACCTAAACCCACTAACTCCAGTACTTCCTTATTGGACGACCATTCAGCACCATACCCGAGAGATCCTATGTAGAGGTGTCCGAGAATCGATTAAAACAATACCAACGCCTCCAACGTGTAGTTCAACACTTCTGGAACCGGTGGCAAAAGGAGTATCTTTCTGAGCTCCAAACTAGATGCAAGTGGAAGACAAAATTTCCCGAGCAGCTGCAGGCAGGAGCGTTAGTGTTGGTCCAAGATGACTCTAAATTCGTCAACAACTGGCAGCTAGCCAGAATAAATAAACTTCATTCCGGTCCTGACGGAGTACCCGTGTTGTGGATGTACTGACTCGTGACGGAATTTTCCGAAGACCGGTGACAAAAATTTGTGTATTACCAGACTAAAGTTTACGAAATTCTCAATCCATGCATTGACATTTATAGTTTATATCGCATTCATACAGTTTCTGATTTTTGTTTTGTTTTGTTGAACTTTATCTGTTCAAGGCGGGCGGTATGTTATTATCGGCATCGCCACAAAGACAGCAAAGAGAGTTCTGTGTTGAAAGCCCAAGCGTCAACACCTGTAAAGCTATATGCTACTTTTTATACCGTTTAATTAATAAAATCAGTGTTCACAGTCCACTTTTATTTACCTTTGACCAGTTAAAGTGAAGAAGGCATTATACACAACAATATGTTACATTGGTTTTATATATGTAAGATTAGACAAAAAATAAAAATAAAGTAATTAAATTTTGATCAGTAGATTTTCTTCTTTCAGGAATTGGATAATTGGATAGCTATAAGTATTTGGCTCGGACAGGTTAATATTTCTTTTATAGGGAAAAATCACGCACCGCGAGATGGCGCTGCGAATGACAAGATGTCGGATTGAGGTTTGAACAACAAATATTCTGTCATTTTATTCTCATTCATTAGTTATTATGCTCTGATTCTTTTGTTGATATTAGCTTCGTTTTCGAAATTTTGGTGTTGTATTGCTGGATTTGTGTTATTAGATATATATATTAATAACGCCTGTGAAAATAGAGATATCAATTTCGGATATTCTGGATTAAGTAGGAATTATAAACTTCACGTTCGCATTCAGTTCATCGTTGGAGTTGGCAGTTCAGTTCAGTTGAAGTTTAAACTATAGGGATCACACATATAAAAGTGAGTGAAAGTTTTCGGCCAATTAAGGAAGGTGACTGGTGAGGTTTTCAAGGCTGGTCACATAATTTTATGTGGAATTGACGGTTCCAATGAAAAAGTTATTGAAAGCTTATGTATGAGATCCTCAACAATATTACAATCTCCACATGAAATCACCATAAAACTCAATGAGTCCTGGATTTGTCAATGTTCGATGATTAGCTTAAGTCGCAGAAATAGATAATAAATGAATTAAAAAATTAATAATGTAAAAAAGTTATTGTTTCATTATATAAGCAACGGTATGTAACCGATGTTAAATAAATTGATAATATAAAAAGTTATTGTTTCATTATGAAAGCAAGGGTATGTATGGTTTTGCACAATAATCAAATAGGTGGAAGATTTCATCTAATAATAATAACAAATTTTGGTTTTCATATAAATATCATTTAATCTACTAATCTAATAAACAAACATTTTTAGTACAAATTGACTAAATGGAAAAATATAATATAAATACATCAGTGATAATAAATACCAAATGATGAAATAAAACAATTCAATTTGTTAAAATCTACATTATATTAAACTTAAAAGTTGTGACGTGTTTGGCTAACACAGTAGCTTTCTCAAACGAGTAGTATATATCTCTATCACTTTGTTGGACACACCTGAAAAGAAATAAGTATGTTATGAAACGCATTACGAATAGGTATATACAAAAACAGGATAACATTTAGGATTCATTAATCAAAAAATAGGTGGAATATATATATTACCTGTTAAATGGGTAAGCTTTTCATCTGTATTGAGAATTTGTGGAAGTTCAAAGAAATCACAGAAGTCAGTTTGTGTGTAGATTTATCCTCATTGTGTAAGTGGATTCATCACATAATCATGTTCATTCCCATCCAAATGTAGAGTATCATCATGTTTTCTTGATAACTGTAACTCCACTTGCTCATTTTCATCTGAATGCTGCTCCAACTCCATTTCATTTGATTTTTGTCTTAGCCTGAAATAAATCAAATATGTAATGAAAGTGAATGTTTTGAGTTCTTCCTTACCAATGTCGGCCACTTCTATCTATAATTTTTTTATGTTGATAATTAGTCACTGGAAGGTTCTGGCTAGGAAAGGATCCATTTTTCAAATGCTTCCTCTGTGTTGTCGAGGTAACTATCTATTGAATAATAAGAAAATATAAATCAAAGTGAAGAGAATTTGATAGTAAAAGTTACAGTTAGGTACGTGGAAAATTGTTGAACTTACCACACAAAAAATCATCTTTCAGAAAGTGCTTGCTGCAAACAAACATATACTTTGAGATAGACTTGACGCCATGACAACTACAAGGTTATCAGCATATATAGCAGATTTGACTGGGGAGGGGAGATTGTAGCATGAATGGTTAATGGCAAGAGTGAACAGTGTGGTGCTTAGAATGAAGCCTTGAGGGACACCGTCCTGTTGGGTGTGGGATGATGAGAGTCAGTCATTTATTGAGACTTTAAAGGATCTGGTACTGAGAAAGTTTTTTATGGAAGAGTAAATATTGCCTTTGAGGACATATAATGACAACTTATCGAGTATAGTCTGCCTGGATTTGTGTCAAATGCTGCTTCAATATCAAAGATAGTGGCTATCACTTCTTGTTTGCTGTTTATAGCATCGGCAATATGGGTTCGGAAAAGTGCGAGGTTATCACTTGTTGATCGATGACGTTGGAAACCAGAGTGTTCCTTTTTCCTTTTTCGAAAAACCACATCAGTCGTCTGTTAATAATTTTTTCCATTATTTTGCTTGTTGTACAAGTGAGAGAAATCGGACTGTAAGACTGTGGTAAGGTTGAAGGTTACGACGGTTTTGGGACGGGAATAATAATGTATGTGTTCCATTGAGATGGGAATGTTTGAGAAGACCAAATTAAAATATATGTGTCTAATAGAATGGTGAGGCTATGGTTGGATAGGTTTTCAAGGAAAATATAGGGTATGTCATCAGGGCCAGCGGCAGAGTTCTTACATAAGGATAAGGCAGATATTAGTTCGGTAAGTGAAAAGGGGGAATTAATATCATTGATATCTTGTTAGTGAGATGAAATAAAATTAGTGGAAAGAGATTCGGTGGAAATAGTTTCATTGAGGGGCTTGAGTTTATTTTCAAATTTTCCATCAAATTTATCGGCAAGGGTGTTACAAATGATTTGGCTATCGCTAGTAGAAGTTCCATTAGTAATTAGATGGAGAATTTGAGAGTGGGTTATTTTACCTGACGAATTCTTTTCCATGTTTGAGAGGGGCTAGTATTATTATCCAAGGATGTTACGTAATTATGCCAGGAATTTTTTTTGCTTTGTTTAACCACATATTTGGCTTTTGCTTTGGGTCTTTTATACGTAATTAGGTTTTCCGGGGTTTTATGTTTTCGATGGAAGTTAAGGGCAAATTTGGATAATTGCACTGCTTTTTTGCATTAAGAATTTCACCAAGGAGCCATTTTATGTCTGGGGATGACGGTGGTTTTACCAACATGTGTCAATGCTGTTGTAATCATGGCATCTGAAAATAGCTTTATGGAATCATCAATATTATTTGAGGTGGGTCGGCTGTCACTGAGAAGTCCGGCAAGTTAGCTTTGTTAAATCGCCAATAGCTTCTAAGACAAGCTTGTTCTTCTAAGTTATCACGTATAATTATGGAGTAATGATTGATATCATGTAAGTCGTCAGCTGTTTGCCAGGTTAGAAAAAGGGCAGTTTTGGGATCACATAAGCTTAGATCATTGGATGAGAAGGTACCAGAAGCAATATTCATGTGGGTATATGATCCCGTATTAAGAAGGCATAAGTTCAATTTACTATGTTCTCAACAACCTTACCACGTCCAAATGTACGTATAGATCCCCATATGGTGTTATGTGCAAGTAATTACGAATGGTTGGGGGAGCTGATGAACTAAGTCAAGAAGTTCTTCTTCTCCTAGTTTTTAATCGGGTTGTATGTATATAGAGCATATGGTTACTTTATGAGGACAATAGGTAGTATAGCTATGGCTTCAAGATTTGAGGTAAGGGAAATATGAGTAGAGTAAAGGTCTTCAGATACAAATAGGGATGCTCCACCACAGGCTATGTCTGGTATAACTGCGACAAGCATGTAAAAGATGTAGAAGAAAGCTCATTCATTTGTTATTGAGCTGGATTACACATCGAGAGAAGAAGAAAGCTCACCAGATGAATAACTAATTTATCTACTATTATGAATATTCTTGTATTCTTACATTTGGCAATCAGAAGAGGTCCGGCTTTTGAGGGCCGGTACCTTTTTGCGGTATCAGCTCCAATATAATATTGGAAGCCGAAAAAAAAGACGATGTGGTCATTGGGAAGATCAAGTATGACTTAGACAATAAAATAATCTTCTGGGTGACTACAACCCGTTGAGGTCAAATGCATGCATAAGTAAATGTAAAACTGCATTGAGATTTTCTGATAGAGACACTACAGATAGAGGCAACAAGCCATAGGGGGCTGTGTAAGTGGGAATGTTTATTTTTAGGGTTATTTTCCAAAGAGCAGAGACCGTTCCATAAGAAGTCACAACCACTTCTCGGGCTATATCCCCCGACAAACCGTCACCCGAGGATTATAAACTGTTCTATATCAACTTTTGGGTAAACTTGTGTTATATACACCGTTTTTTTCGACGAGACGGTCTTATGTCTCCTGAAACTTATAAACTAAGTTGCCCAATATCAAATATATGAGTGAAAAATTAATCTTTATCAAAGATCACAGAATAAAAATATTATTTTGTAATCTTTGGATTGGCGAACTTTCGTTCTATATCCAAACATAACCTCAAATAACTACAGCTATTTAGGCGGACTTCTCTTCAACAATACTATTATTTTCACAATTGAAAAGAATAATCAAATTGAATCTCCAGTGCCATCGAAACCTCGTGATTGTCCTACAAATGTATCGCCGTAAGTTTCAATCGACATTTTTCCTTTCACAAAAGTCAACCATATTATTTATCAAAAAGTGTGTATTCTGAAGAAGAAAGGCTTGAAATACCTCGATTTTCCTGAAATAGATAAACTTAATCAGACCGTTGGAGTATCTGGGAAAAAAACATGTTTCAAAGCCATGCTCCCTCGAATCCCAGATGAGGCGAAAGAATTTCATAATTTTCTTATCAATCGAAACTCGAAGCCTAAAAAAACTTTAATTAATTTTCAAAATATTTTTTATAAGTGATATTATTTTGTTTTTCAAAGGTGAGTTACCGAAAATATTTTCGAGTTACCTTTTTCCACAATAAAAGATCTACTGAGCTTTATCACACTAATTAATTACCCTGTTTAAACCATTATTCTTAAAAAATGTCCACACATTTTTTTCGAACAAATTATAAATTTTACATTGATATAAAGTTGAGTTTACGTTGATTGCAAAAAATTAAATGGGCACTTAATATGAAATTCATTTAATTCGATTTATGAAGTTTAAGAAGAGTGTAATTGTGTAAAAATTGAATTATAGCATTTATTTTTGTGAATGAATGTATATTATTTATGCGCTTCTAATATACAGGGTGTCCCAAATAAGAGTGACTTATTTTGAACATAAATGCCCAGCTTATTAATTGCTCCAAAGAGATGGGGTTTTCACTAGTTTCACTAGTTTATCGAAGAGATTTTTTTAGGCTTGGCTGGCATTTCTTCCCATCAACACAGGGTGTTTTACTAATGTTAGTCAAATTTAAATGGGAAAATATGTATTATTTTAAATGGAACACCCTAAAATTTTTGATCTCATTCGTAAGAGCAATCATTCCCCTTTCCAAAAATGTATAGTTTTCTATCTTTTGTTTCATAACAACAAAGATATTCGAGGTTTCATGTAGTATAACTTTTTTAATTACGTGAATAATTGCCAACAAATTTGACAAACAGTTTATTTAGTAAGAAAACATGATAACATTATTCAATACATATGAAGGAGGAAGAACAAAAAAGTTACAATAAATGCTGCATATGCCTACCCTCTTCGTTTATGCATAACTGTAAATGAAATGTTAAATTTTCAAATTAATTTTCTAACATTTCTTGCGGAATGTTGTCAATAATGTTCCTGATATTATTTTTTAGTTCTGCTAAATTGTTAGGCTTAGGATTGTAGCACCTATCCTTCACATATCTCCAGAGAAAAAAATCTGGGACAGTTTATTCATGAGACCGCAGTGCCCATTCAATCGGTCCAGCTCGACCAATCCCCTTATCATTAAAAAACGTTTTTAATGAATCTCGTGCTATTAACGAATAATGTGGTGGTCAAAATTGCTGATTTTGTTGTTATGCGTCAAACGGTCACAGCATGAGTTGTTTTAAGGCATCAAAATACGTTCATATGAAATTACTAATTAAAAATGTACTACTACATGAAACCTCGAATATCTTTGTTGTTGATGAAACAAAAGATAGAAAACTATACATTTTTGGAAAGGGGAATGATCGCTCTTTCGAATGAGATCAAAAATTATAGGGTGTTCCATTTATAATAATACATATTTTCCCTTTTGAATTTGACCAACATTAGTGAAACACCCTGTGTTGATGGGAAGAAATGCCAGCCAAGCCTAAAAAAATCTCTTCGATAAACTAGTGGAACTAGTGAAAACTCCATCTCTTTGGAGCAATTAATAAGCTGGGCATTTATGTTTAAAATCAGTCACTCTTATTTGGGACACCCTGTATTTTCAACTGTCAACTTACTTTTGATGTATTCTGTATTCCTTTCTCACACATAATAACTCTTGAAATTAATTGAAATCGCATTATATTTTTTATTGTGACTACAATAAATGTGTTATAAAACTTGTCCATTTGCCAGGACTTGGACATCGCCACCACATATTGTTTTCCAAATTGGTGATGATGCCGTTGTTGAGTCCCAAAAATTAAAATTAATTTTAAATAATAAATAAATAATTTTAAATAAATGATAATTTTAAATATTTATCAATTAAGTACAACCAAAACATTGATCCATCGACCCTGATATAAACAGCAAAAAGCTCGGTAACAACTGAGGTCAATTATTGTACATAGAACGTGCAGCGCGGTCCACTATATTCCAAGCCAAACAAAAAAGAGAGAACAGGAAGGCAGTGAGAATTAAATTGTATTCCACGAAGGATTCCTTTCGAAAAAATGTGAGTAAGGGAGTTAGAGGGGTTGAGGAGAGTGGAAGATAGGAAGGATAGAATGCAAACACGATGGGAGAAGGGGCAAAGAGACTGGGATGCATGGAAAGAGATTCGAGATAGGAAATGGGATGATAAAAAGGGGGAGGGAATAGAGGTATAGGTGGGAAGTCGAATGATAGGGGATGGAAATATAAAAGTGGTAAGGGTGACTGAGGAAGACAAAGGAATGGAGAAGGGGTTACAAAAGATGTTAAGGGATGGTACCCGATGATAGGAGAAAAAGGAGGGGAGGTACGCACTACGGAAAGGAAAGGAATAAAGGTGAACACGAAGCAGTTGATCTGTCGGATGGAGAGAGATTGTAGGGATGAGAGGAAGGTAAGTGATCTGATAAGTCGATTATTTGGGGAAGTGGGGCCAGCGTTATGGTACACAAGCTTGAGCATGTGGAGGTGGTCACGTGGGTAAGAGGTGATGGGACGGAGAACAATTTTTACAGATAGGGAGAAGGGAAAGGAGGTCAGGAGTGAGGCGGTAATCTTGAAGAATATCGCATAAGTCAATTAGGAGGGGATAGACACAGAGTCTCAAGGAACAGGAAGGTGGTTATAGAGACAAAGAAGGGGGTTGAGAGGATCCGAATTCTATAGAGGAGTAGAAAGGGTAACAGGAGCTAGGGTGGTGGGAGCGGGAAGGTGAAATAGAAGTAAGGAAATATAAAAATTGATTGAGAAAGGGAAAGAGGCGATTGAGATGGTTAGGGAGAGGAAAATGGCGGTAGTTAAGGTGGAATGGGAGCAAGCTAAAGCTTTATTGGGAAAAGTGGAGATTAGATTGGGCTGGAATAGGGTAAATATTGCAGAGGGGAGGGAGGAGGGCACATGCTTTGAATGTGGAGTGAAGAGTCACAATGTAGCGGGGTATGAGGCCAAGAGAGTCGAGAAGATATGTAAACGCTGGCTATGTAACAAAGAATAGCACTATACAAGAGACTGTCGGCACGCCTCCCTTTGTAGGTTATGTGGGAAAGCCAAGCCAAGCCAAACGCAAGCCAGGGAAGAGTAGATGAAGACGATGGAAAGGAGGAGGGAAAAAATGGTAGTGACCCTCTGGACCCATGAGAGGGGACGAGTCCGGTCAGATTAGGCCAGATTAGGTGATTTATAGGAGGGAAGTGGATGTGGTGAGTGGATCTGAGATAAATGCTAGATATATTGAAAAGCAAGGATGGATAATGGATGATACGAGAGAGGAATTAGAGTGGTGGAAGAAGAACTCAGGACGGATGAAGTGAGCAAGGGAAACGGTTGGGTGGAAAAGCGAATGGTTGTGTACAGTGTGTATATAAACCCAAATGTAAACATGGAGGTATATGAGAGACAGAAGAGGTGAGTTCAAGGAGGGAGAGTGAGAAGAAGAGGGAAGGGAGAAATGTTGAAGTAGGGAAAGCCTCACGAAGAGATGATATAGTGAAGAGGCTGTTGGATGACAATGAGAAATACATCTGAGAACTATTCAACAGGGTGCTGGTAGAGGAAGAGTTCCCGGAAATGAGGAAGGTGGCTAGGGTGATACTAGTGAAGAAGACGGGTGGATAGGAGAAGTGAGCGGGGTACTAAAGGCTCATCAGCCTGCTGTGTGGTATGGGTAAATTGATGGAGGGGATAATAAAGGTTAGGATTGAGGAGGAAGTTGGTAGGAATGTGGGTTTGGAGAAAAAGCAGCATGGGTTTGCGGGAGGGAAATTATGCATCTCAGCGCTGGTTGGGGTGATGAAGTTGCTGGAAAGGGCTAGGTGAGGTACCTGTAAGAATAATAAATTATCCCCATTCGTGTTCTCCGACGTCGGAAAAGCGTTTAACAATATCAGCGAACGGGTGGTGCTGAGACCGTTGCTAAGGCTTGGAGTGGGGAAGGGACTGGTTAATCTAGTAGAGGACTACCTGACGGGGCGTGTGATAGTGGACTCCAGAGGAAGGAGGTTGGAGTGCCTCAGGGCTCTAGAAGTTTGTGTTTGACTAAGTTTGTGGGATAGAAGATGTGAAGAGGGATGAGATATGTGTGTCTGGTATGTACGCAAAGGAAAAAGAGGCGAAGAGAATGTGTAGGAAGATTGTGGAGATCATAGAGCGGTTTGGACTGGAAGTGGCTGAAGATAAGACGGTGGAGCTAGTAGTGAAGGGACTGAGCAAGGTGAGGGAAGTGGGGGTGATGGTAAAGGAGAGGAAAATTCAGATTGAGGAGTTGGTGTGGTTGGATATTCAATTATCCTCCGAATTACATATGCTGAAGGCTGCATAGAAAACGAAAGTAAGGACAGTATTGCTGGGGAGATTGATGGGTAATGTGAAAGGGCCGGGAGAGTGGAAAAGAGAGGTATAATCGGTAGTGTCTCAAAGCAGGGTATGCTGTATGGCGTGGTAGTGTGGGGTAAAAGAACAGGGTGAATGCGAGGGTTAGGTGGTGGAAGAACGAGAAAGTGCTGCAGAAGTTGGAAAAGAAGCTATTTGAGGCGATGTATTGAGAAAATATTGTGGAGATAATGTTTAGAGGCGAGAAGGAATGGATCCCGATAAGTGGCGTTTTGGAGAGCATGATTGGGAAAAAAATGATTTGATGTGGTATGTGGGGGGTAGGGGATTTTGCCGAACCTACTTGTCCAACCAATGGTAGCCTAGCTCCTAGCTTCCACGGACTCGGTTTTACGTCTCCTCCGAAAGACGGCATATCTACATTATACCTTATGCTCATTGGTATAATGTCTGCGAGCTGTGAATTGCTACTCCGCTGTAAGCTGTAAGGACTACGACGAAGCTGCTTAGTTATTAATATTGTTTCCATAATCACTGAAATTTTTAAATGGAATAGTTAAGTGTATTCACACTATATTCCGCATTTGCATTAAAATTATTACTAGCTGAGAAAGGGCAAAAAATGTTTGAACCGTAATTTGACAATAAATGTTTATTTACCTAATAGGTACCTAAGGTATTTACCTAATGAAATTGAAAATAATTCCAAAGAAAGATTTTATTCAATTGATCTGAGACTCGTTTATATCTGCTAATTTAATTTTTCCCATGAAAATAATAACATGTAATATTTGTTCAAGGTGGAGTATTAATCAACATTGAGTGTAAGGCATGGGCTAAGAATATCATCCACGACCGTGTTGACCGTCGAGGGTCGGTTCACTTCGAGCTCATGGTTGACTAAAAACAATAATACCATCAAGTGGGCCAAATAAGGGCTCTGACAACTGCCATCAAGTAAAATCGCAAGGGCTCGCATTTTTGGAATTAAAATTTTCCTAAACTTCAGATTGGTGACGGTCTAGAAAGCTTAGTTATCAGATATTAGTTCACGACAACCTTAGGAATTTAACTCTGCCATTACTGTAAACTATATAGGTCGATTTGGAAATATATAGTCGTTCATAACAAGAAGTTCCAGTTTTCCAGAACTGTAACCTTTTGTAAACACATATGTTATTTTTCTTTTGTTTCGCTCAGAATACTCAATGTTTTCAAAACTTCGAGGAAATTAACATTCCTCCAGTTTGGAAAATATATAGTATTTATTTAAAGAAAACCATTTTTTCTACTATGTGTTTGTGGATGATCAAGCAGTAAGCTTAGGTCACTTTTGCCACCTACTAACTACTGACTTCCATGGGTGTACCGAAAGTAAGCGTCAATGGGGGTCAAATAGTTTTACTAGATTTTAAAATACTCGATTATACGATTCAAAACAGATATGATTTCCAAACGATTTTCAATATCAATTGTTATTGGAAGGAACACAAATAATAAGCGCTGAATATATATTAACATGGGCATATATCAACCTTTTTGTTTTTATCATCAGATCTTCAGTTAATACTAAATAAAATTCACATCATTTCACGTAATTGCCTTAGACAAATCAAGATTTTCAGGATTCAGTTTTGGAAATTGGAGCAAACATCAGCACTCACGATATTTAAAATACATTTTTTGAGAATCAATCCAATCCAATGATAACCAATCCAATTTTATATATGATCAATTGAGAAGCAGGTTGTAAATAACTCACACTATCCACATTGAGTGTGTGAGGTTGAGACATTGTAGACGGAAATTCGCCAGTACACATTTGCAGTATTTTGTCGATGGTAAATTGGGTGCTAAAGTTGTCACCTCACTGAACAAGTAATAACATATCCAATAGAGTAACGAGGAACTTAGGTAGATGATGTTAAAATAATCGAAGAAACTGTATGAAAATAAACAAGCCGTTCAGCTCAACTAGGAACAACAGATTGCGTGAAATGAAGTTCATGAAAAAAACGTCAGAACAAGTAACAAAATGTAGAACGATACGCAGAGGTCAATACAAAATTGGATAAAAGCTTGTATAGAAATAATAATAAGCTGGAAAATGTGTATGTTTAACCTACAGACATCATGGATGAGTTGGATTATAGGATATTATATCAAAAATCAAGAAAAGCGATGGAGAAGCTGAAATAAGATAGGTATAGGACTATCCACATTTCACTATAAAACTGCTTGAGCACAAGAAAAGGGGATTGGATAAATACAGATGAATTTATTCGAGTATGTACAATTCTTCTATATTTGACGAACTGGAAGATGATCCACTGAGAAAATTCAATGCTATGAAGTTTTTGACGTTTTTGAAAAAAATTGAAGTAAATCAAGTTCAACAGAGTAAAGCACCAGTGCTTAACATGACAAACGTGACAAGAAAAATGAACCAAAATGAGAAAATAATTGCAATGATACTTAATAAAGAGAAATAATGGAGCAAATATTAAGATGTATGTATGTATGTGTGTATGTATGAATGCATTTTGCGGTGACATTCACTGAGACCTAAAAGATCTATTGTGCACCCTTACTTCTACTTAGTTTCTGAGGAGAGTCTCAGAAACTAGTAGGTCCTTTATTCCTTTTTCCCGAAGGAATTTCAGGATGTCTGCAGGCTTCAACTTAGGTAAATGTTCCTCTTCTATCCAGTAATCTCCCAGGTGCTGTGCTCTAGGATTCTGAAGTGCTGTGCAGTTGGAAAGTATTTGGATAGAGGTTTCTTCTTCCATTCCACAAAATCTGCATTCTTCTTCCTCCACTATTCTAAGCTTTTTCAGGTGCCCATTCAGGTGACAATGTCCCGTTAGGATCTCTGTTAAAACTCTTAGCGCAGTTTTACTTTGACTTATGCATTCATTTGATCTCAACAGGTTGTAGTCACCCAGAAGAGTCTTTGATTGTATAAGCCCTACTGGATCTTTACAATGGTCAGATCTGCTCTTGTTCTCGGCTTCACCTCTTTATTCCAATATTACTTTGGGGCTGATTCCGCAAAAGGGTTCAGGTCCCCAAAAAGGTATTTCATTCCCCTTCGTTGCTAGTTCATCTGCTATTTCATTTCCTTCTATTCCAGAGTGTCCTGGAATCCATAGTAAGGTGACTAATATTGTTCTCGCCTAGTTCATTGAGTTTTTCTTGGCATTTCCACACAATTTTGGAACTGATTACACAAGAACTCAGTGCTTTAATGGCTGCCTGACTATCCGACATTATAATAATCCTTTGTCTTCTGTATCCTCTATCAATATTGAACTGGTCGCACTTTCTTATGGCGTGGATTTCCGCTTGGAAGATACTTGGGGTTTTTCCCAAGCTTTCAGAGTGTTTGGTGCCTGGCCCGAACACTCCTATCCCAGTTCCTTCTATTGCTTTTGAGCCGTCTGTGTACCATTGAATGGCATTCTTTCCAAGTCTGGTGATGGTATTTGGGTCCCATTCTTTCTTGTTGCTTAATTCCGTAACGAATTTCTTTAGAAAGTTATACTTATCGATACGTTAAGTCTAGTCAATAATTGCATGGTTAACGAAGTATGTAGGCAGTAAATACAATAAAATGTGTAATAATCTATTTTGCATACTGATATTCACACATGAAATGTGTGAATATCAATCTTATCAGGATATTCATTAACAGATTCTTTTCGGTTGCGATCATATGATGAGGTCCAATATCTTCGATGTAAAAATACAATATTTATCTTCAAAATACATTTTTTTGATACCATTTACCGAAGCTACTTGAATAGAAAAATTGTGGAAATGCTGAAAGTTTATGATAAGTTCGAAGAAAAAGTTCATTATTGAATAACTCGGAAACAATAAAAAAAAACAAGAGCACATATAACTAATAAATTTACCATAGTCAAAATAAATGCTTAGAACTGTGACTGAATGCCAAGGAAAGATTAAGGTTATCACTGAGAAAACGGTTAATTAACTGCTTCATACCATCATAAACGGAGGAGTAGCTATAAAAAATAGTTAACTTTCAGTTGCAGCATACAGTATTTTGGAGACTAGAAAATGTTCACCTTAATATTTAAATTCATACGTACTCATCAGTGTACAGTTCTTTGTCACCAATAGTATGCCCAGTATACCTATAGTTATATCTCGTTATTTGGCGTAGAATCACGAGACTACAAAATGGTTGATTTGAGTTATAGGAATAATTGATAAAATTGAAACCAGAAAGTGACCAAAATTTAAAAAAATGAAAGGCGTGAAACAGAAGTGAAGTCTGCTCTATTATACTAATTTTTGTGGGCTTATCTGAAAAAACCGGTAGACTAGTTATTAACAATGAACTTGAGAACCTCACATAAGTAACTTGACATTTTCAGTGCCCAACTCCACCCATCAAATATAATAATACTCTGGTATATTGTAATAAAGTACAAATGTATATTTTATATGATAATAGTTCCTTCCACTTGCAATTCATAAATGAAAATCTTCAGAAAGAAAGTATACCGATACACAAATTAGTCTAATAGTTAGTCAGCATACACAATAAGTTACAAAAAAACATAATTTGATTATATAGAATATTCGAGTAGTTATATTATAATATTACTCCATGCTAAAGACATGCCGTCTTCACGTTGTGATAGAGACGAATGTGTAATATTTCTGTAAATAAAGTTTCGTTGTGATTTCATAATACCTATAGTATGTACCCCTTGTTTCATAGTTACAGTAAGCAGTATTCGTTTGTGCATTGAATATTAGGTAATAAAAATCCAAGCGTAGATGTCCGCATGTACCAAATATTTTCTATTTGAAGTTATAGTGCTTTTCAGTAAATGTCGCAAATAACTATGAAAAAACTATAATATCTTCTCCGCCTGACAATATTGTGGAAACAATAGAGTTCCTGTGAGAATATGCCTGCCGACTTTAAATAATGAAAAAAAAGTCTAAATTTCAATCGCAGAAAGCTTACTTCATACGTACAGCAAAAGACGATGTTTCTTTTTATCAATATTATGGACATTTATGTTTATTCTGTCCAGAAAACTCGATAACAGGCCAGAACTTCATCATTATGAATTTAAACAATTCTGTCCTTGATAGGTTTCAGCATGTTTTTCCAACTTTCACCTAAAAATGAAATATTTTACTCAAACTCGAATATGTATAAATATCTGAGTCAACTTTGAATTGGTTTATGAAATTTGTTGAAAACATAGACTATTTTTTTATATACTATATTCGTATAAATTCAGCTGCTTATTAATAATTCTCTCACTAATTATACATTTTAATGTAATTGATTGTGCAGCCATGCATTTTCAATTTCTTCATCAAAAATTTCAAAATTGCTCGCTTTACTATTTATTTTATTGTGAGAAATTGAAATTCACGAACCCATAATTATTATCCCATTGATTGCCCAAAATGATTACTTTGTTTAATACCAAAATCTTTATAAAATGTGGGTAATATATACCGAACGTATAAGTATTCAAAATTTGATTCACTATCAGTAACATCATTATACAAAAACCAAACCAATTTGATGCGTATCTACTCTTATAATAGATAAAGAAGGATTATGATAATTAAAGATGCACGTGTATGATCGTGAAGTAAACAAAACAGAATAAATTGTATCAAAAACGTATTTATGCAAAAACGTTAACAGAAGAATAAAGAAGACAATACTGTTTCTAAGGAAAATAGTAATAATATTCATTTATCACTCTCAAGACTTGACCAATGCATATTAGACAACGAAGTAAATGTGGAAGTATATAAAAGTTGTCAAATATGATTAAAAGGAGGTATCTGAATTTATGTGAGCAGTGCTAAGTAATAATAAGAATAATATATCATCATGCATCGCCAATAATTCTATTTCATGAATGTTTGTCTATGATGCTATATTCTAGGTATATCTTGAACCGTTGCAATCTTTTTTTTTTGGTTATCAGTTATCTAATATCTAAGCTTCTTCATATATACCAATATGTAAGATGAGTGTTTATATTATAAACACTACATTATCATCCACAGTATATCTTCACTTTGTAAGTAACCGAAATTTCGTCTTAGCTGGAATGTCATGATAATAATGCCATGTAAAAAATTAAGTTAGTATAAAAGAAAGTGCATAAAGGTGTGCTATTGCCTTTGAAAAAATCGTACACTCACGGACACCTACGAATATGTGTTAGCACTGTTAAAATGCTATAGTTCTATTATAAGGAACAAAAAAAGGATATGTAAACATTAATAATATTGTTATAAACTATCAGAAGATAAGTGTTAACTGTACTTCATAGAGTCTAGATTATCTTAATATAGGTACCTAACTTATAGAGGTAATAACCTGTTTCAAGATTTTCAAAATAACAAATTCTACTCGTTCGCAAGATAAAGTAGACTGATTATTTTACGAAATGCATTTTGCATTTGATACAGCCGAATTGATGCAGTACCTACTTTTGAACAGACGAATGATAATATTCCTTTGAAATTAAAAAATATGTGAAACGCACAATAATCAGGAAAGAACCACTCCAATATGTTATATCTATATTAAACACAGATAATCTTGAAGGGTTTTTTGAAACCAGAACTCAATTTTACATTAAATTTTAGGAAGATCTGAACTTAAGCGACTGAAAAGATATCATGAAGCTGGAAGAACAGAAGCAGTAAAAATGAGGAAATGATTCATTAAATAAAAAACTGAGTCCGTCAAACATGCAAACAGAATATAGTAAGACTGAAATAATCAAAAGAAGAATAACAAAATAATAAGCCAAGAAGGTATATGGAAACAAAAATAATGACTATTATTTTCCTCTTTAATATAAATAATAGTTATACATTCAATGGATTTCATAGGAAAATGTAGGTACATATATCGCCGAAACGAATATAAATTATGGACATATAACAAAATTGCGAAAAATTAGAGAGTATATAGCAGCAGATTATTAGATTATTGGCTAGGTTAAATTGTCATTATCACAATCAATCCCTACAAAATG
The DNA here is from genome assembly GCA_910591675.1 of Galerucella calmariensis. Lineage (NCBI taxonomy): Eukaryota > Metazoa > Arthropoda > Insecta > Coleoptera > Chrysomelidae > Galerucella > Galerucella calmariensis. The sequence goes on from CAJUYG010001479.1 coordinate 60,509, forward strand.
AAAACTGTAAAAAACAATACTGTTGGGTATGTGAGTTTCTTCAATGATTTTTGAAATCCAGATATACATTTGTTCAGAGGAAAGGAAAGTGAAATGAATTCCGGAAACACAAAGAAATATTATCATTATGTCATCTTAGGTTCTTACCCAATTAAAGTTATATAATATGTTTATTCATAAAATATATTGGGATTTTTAATTTTAATAAAAATGCTAAGAACAGCAGCTGTCACTCAAGAATACATTAAAATCTCAATAAAATGGCAAAATTGGCCAGTGAAAGTAATAATTTTGATATGTTGTGCTACTTACCTACACATTGTTATTCTGCAATGTATATTAAATGAATATTATGTTCCTAAAAGATATTCTTAAGTCATGTTGAATAAGCCAAGTCACAAGAGTAAAATATATTCGCTACAGCTAGATCTTATTATCAATAAACGGAGAATTTGCTTGATCAATAAGTCAAATCAACAATTTTATTCTTAATTTTGCTTGAGTATTTCACACTTACCATACTCACTTGTGAGATAATTTTAACAAAATAGGAATAGCTTAGAGTGTCACCCGAAGGATAATGATTAATCAAATTATATGTATTAGTGACTTTAGAATATTCACTGGTAACAAAATATTTAATTTGTTATCTAATGTTGAGCACAATATGCCGGAGCACATTGTGGTCAATATGAGCATTTTCAAACATTTTCTTTGTGCTTGAATGTAATTTTTTAAAGAATATAAATAGAGGTTCTAACACTAAATGTGATTGTTTCATTTCATTTATTCCAGGATGTTATATTACTTTTTGACTCTCTTATATAATAAATTAAGTAGTTATTAACAGTCGGAACTGATATCTACTGTACAATTTTTAAACAGAAGAATAGTGTAGATAACTTCGGCTGAGATCAAAAATATTTCCAATAAAATTGTATTCAGTTTACTATCGAACCCATAAACATAAGATATGACTTCTCACCCAATCAATTGATCTTTATCAACTACCTAACACAATTTAAAACGGGTTACCATAATAGCATATACATAGTATACTTTTTTCATTCTTTTTCTCGTGGATCTTATGACGTAACCTGTTCAATGACGCATGCGCAATATAACCATCTAACCACCTCCCAGTGCGGTTGCCGGTGTGAATCCCCCTCAGTATCCATACTCGCTATTTTTAACCTCAGCTTTTTCGACGATTTTCTCATGGAAATTCCTATGTTAGCGCCTCCGCCATAGTGCAGAATCAGTGCTGCCTATTTACTTATGTTCACTTGATATATTCCATTGTCCAATATTTTGGTGATCGACTGGAGCGAATGAATCAAGGGAGTTGAAATCCTGTGTTTTTTACAAAAAAGGGGGGTCCGAATTGTTAACTTTTGGGTGAAATTGGTAAAAAACACGTTCTTCAACTGAACTAGAAAAATGGAAAACCTTTTATTGCCACGTTCTACATAAAAGCACAGATGATAACTTCAACATAAAGCTGTTTGATATAGATACGAGGTACATATAAAGAGTATAAGAGCAAGGGTCATACAATCATTCAACACCCCTCCCCAGTATAAACATTCAAATTATAAATTTTCAAATTGCAAATGATAACACACAACAAAAATCTTAACTTCAATGAAGATACTAATTTTTTAAACAAAACTTACTTCTAGAATATTCAAATTTATCTTTAACAAGAGATTTAGTAAATATGTCTGATACATGTTTGCTCGTAGAAACATATTTCATTTGAAAAAGTTCTTCAGCTACAATGTCTTTAATGAAATGAGCTTTAATGTCTATATGTTTTGAGCGTTTACTGTTTTCAAAATTTTCAATTGACCTCAAAGCACTTTAATTGTCTATCATTAACGTTGTTGGTACATCAAAAAGTCGAAAATATGCCCAAAGTCCTTGTAAATAAAGTAGTTCGAAAGCTGCTATGGCACTAGCAAGTTATTCCTATGCAAAACTGGATTGAGCGACAACATTCTGCTTCCTCGATATCCATGATATAATATTTTTATTAAAGAACACTGCACATCCACTTATACTTTTCCGATCTACTTGACCATCACCCCAGTCAGCATCAGTATATGCCAAAATTTCTGGTTCTTCACAATGATCGGATTCACAAATCAATGTATCAATGTCACATTAATTGTTTGCTTCAGATATCTCGGAATCCGTTTGGCAGCAATCCATAATTGCGGTGTTGGTTTATCAGTATATCAGGTCTGCTTATGGTTGCTACATAAAGTAAAGATTCAATTAATTCTTGATAATGTATATTCTTGTCAATTTCTTGGTCTTGCACTTGGAAGTTTGGTTCCATAGGCGTTATAGCAGACTTACAGTCTTGTAAATTGAATTTATTGAGCACTTTCGTAATCAGTGTTGTTTGGCTAATAATCATTTCATTATCATTAGTTTGTATCTCCATTCCCAGAAAGTTGCTCAATTTTCCCAAGTTTTAAGCATTAAACTCTACTTCTAGAGATGTTAGATGTTTGGCTGATTCGGGCCAGTAACAATGATATTATCCACCCAAAGTAATAACCACACTTCTTTCCCTATATACAGGCAAAAGTCATTTCCTGATATTTTCAAATTGTGTTTTTCTGCGAATTCATGAAATCTTTCGTTCCACATTCTTGGTGCTTCACGTAACCCATATAAAGCTTTCTCCAATTTTAATGCATTAAACTTCTGGTCTATTGTCAAACCTTCAGGAATTTTGATGTAGATGTCTATATTCAAATTCCCATTCAGGAATAAGGCTATGGGAATATCAAGTTGTATAATATCCCAATTATTATGCCATGAACATTCTTATTGTTTGATATCTAGCAACAGGTGCATAAACATGATAATGGTATTCTTCTTAGTAGCCTTTAGCTACGAGACGTGCCTTCTTCAATCCATTTTGTTTCACTTTGAAGACCCAATGTGTGTCAATGGCTTTTTTGTTTTCTGGCAGCACTGCTGGCTCCCATGTATTATATTTTTCATGTGCCTATAACTCTTTTCTATGGCTTCATTCCAGCATTGTCCAGTTTTCATTGCTTCCTCATAGTTAGTTGGCTCTTCAGACAGAAAAGAATATGCTGAATATAGCTCATAGTCATTGAATCGTGCTGAGCCCATAACCTGTTAATTGTTTGGGTGAAATTGGTGAAGGAACACGTTCTTTAACTGAACTAGAAAAATGGAAAACCTTTTATTGCCACGTTCTACATAAAAGCACAGATGATAACTTCAACATAAAGCGCCACGCCACGTTACATCAACTAATAATCAGCTGCTCGATATAGATACGGGGTACATATGAAGAGTATAAGAGCAAGGGTCATACAAATAGTAATCATTTAACACGAATAACCAAAGTTGTCTAATTTCTTTAGGAAAATTTCCACGTGACAAAACGTCTACAGGATTGCTAGAGGGTTTAATGTGCCTCCACGTAGAACCTGCACTGTTCTGTTGAATAGTCAAGACTCGTCTTGACACGAATCAATTTAATTCGATTACATTTTGTTTCACCCAAGAAAGTTAGACGAGTGAATCTGACCAAAGGTTAAAAGAGCTGAATTTATACAAAGGGGACAAAGTTATTCACAATTTTCACAAAGAGAGATGACAATAGCGTCATCGCACAAAGTTTTAATTTCAGGATAGTAAGTTTGTTTTAAATAGGATTAACTCTAGATTTAGAGGCAATAAGCATCGAGGAAATAGACTTATCCGAATAGTAAGCTACCAAATACACGCAGCATCCATGAGCTAGTAAGCTTGCGTCGCAAAACCCATGTAGGGCTACTTTCGTAATGTGTTTATTCTCAACAAGAAGTCGAGGGACAGAGAAGTCAGACAATTTTGACAAACGAATTCCATTGAGTGAGAACTGTGCAATTGGTAATAGGATCGTCCCAATTTGATTCAAGTTGCCAAAAAGATTGCATAATTAATTTTCCAAGGACAATAAGAGGATTGACTATACCCAGGGGGTCAAACGTGCTAGCTATTATAGATAGGACTATTCTTTTAGTTAGAATAGAAATTTCAGGCAAGGGAGACGTACTGATTTGAAGCGAATATATGAAAGCATTCCATTTAAGACCAAGAGAGATTGATTTTAGGAATTCTGTGAAATTAGAGTGACACTTGTGCAAGAAGAATCCATGTTGACAGAGGAGAGTATTTAGTTCGAGATGAAGAGTTTTAAATTGGTCAAATTTATTGACACCACTTAAAATGTCGTTTGAGACAAAATGGCCTCCTGAGCAAGAGGATATAGAGGATTGTTTTAAGCTATATATTTTTAAACTAGTGTAGCAAGATACGGAGCATAGTTCTAACCAAAAATAAGTCTAGAAAGTTCTATACATCTAAAAGAGTCCGACGGGTTAACACGCCAAAGTAAGTTTTGTAAATGGCGTTGAGCTGGATTTATTTCTATCATACGGTCTTCTCGATGTCTACGCAAAGAACAAAACGATACGTACGGAAACAACAAATAATGTCAAACAAATTGTCTTGGACCTGATATCGTTTATGAGTGAGATCATCAAGAGAAACTCCATTATCACAGCGAGAAGAGGAGTCAAACATAACACGACATTTCGAAGAAACAGCAGGAGTGCGAATAATTGCCCTATGCGGCACAAAATATTTAAATTCATAAGAGTTAGAGAATAACGACAAAGGTACCACTTTGGTATGATCAAGAGAAATGTAATCATCTAAAACCTGTTTATATATTTTATGATACTCATTGTCCTAATTTTAAGTTCACTCGTGAAAAGTTCGTTTTTAAAAAAAATTCAAATAATTAGAACAGCGGAACTTTATTAACGAAACAAAACAATAGATGTGTTATTATAAATGTTACAAGTTAAAAAGCTGGAAATGCCGGCTCGCGCCTGGTTTTGTTCAGCGTTATCTCCAAGTGGGGGAACGCTCTTGATTTAGCAACGTCAGCTATATTGTGGGAACTCCAAGTTCATAACTTCCTTAGTGGTTATTCCATATTTAAACGGGGCTCGACGTAATCCAAACTAATGAACTACAAGCAGCAATTTTCTATAGGCACTGGTTAGGGTATATTAAACACTGAGTACTACACTATATTTTAATTATCAATTTGTTGCACATACATACTTTTTAATCTAAGTACATCAGCACTGCACATGGTTTACAATTTATTGCAGCCGAGGCAAATCAACCTCCTTCCGTAGAAGCCACACCACAAAACAGTCTAACCTATAGAAGTGAAAGTCCAATAGGATTACTTAGAATGAAAAAATGAGGTGCCAAACCCATCCACCTGAAGCGCTAGTTGCAATTGAGTTGTCGAAATAGGCAAGACAGCTGAGACCGAAAAACAGACTAAGGGAAGAAGAATTTCAGCGATCGCAGTGGATGGGCTCAGAACTATTTCATAGCGCTTTTTTTAATGGAAGTTTGTTTTTGAATGACTAATGCCCGATTTCACTAACCATTTCCTAAAGTCAGGTAATACCTAAAACGAATTTAGGAATTCCTAAATGCAATTTACATTTTACTACGCGCTAAGTAATGCCTAAGAGTGATAATATTACGTATTCCCTATCACTTTTTGATCAATCCTAGAAGGATTGTAGGAACAGCTTTGCGAGTGAGGCCCCTTTTTGTCCCCATAACTATATATTGTGGTTCAAAATATCTGTTGCAAACTTTGTAGGATTTATAAATCTGTTCAGCGCCTAATTCCTTCAGTTTTGGATCGCGAATAAAGGCAACCCATTCATTCAACAACAAAGGGTCATGTTTGGGAAACCTATATCGTTTTGATGCAATGTCTGTACACCCAGGAACGCAACACTTCACACCAACCATTATAAATATTATGAATTATCACACTTGATAAGACTTAAGGCGGATTCATGCAATGTTCATTATCATCACATTTTCATTATATTATAACTACATTTACATTAGAAAAAGTTAATTACTATAGTTTCCTATATAATGTTCATGCAACCACATTATTGAATTTCAATTACACTATTGCATTAAGAAGTTGGTCTACTTTCAACTATAAATTATAATTACATTATATTTTAAGTGAAAACCATAGAGAAATATAATATAATGTCTATGTCTATGGTAAAATCCGTGGAATCGCATGCGCCAAAAATGTTACAGCTGTCATTCCGAGGTCTCCTTCTATTTCGAACAGCCACTAATACTTTCAAAAGTAGTGAAACTGATATATTCCAACACGTTTTTGCTGAGAGGACCTCATAACTTCCAAATAATTGCAAATAACTGACCTTCTAGCACCACAAACGATTCAAATAATATGACGTTTATCAATCGCTATTCTTGTCAGTTCATAATTAATCAGTTGCATGAACTGGTTTGATTAGGCAGTGATAATGTAATTTAAGTGAAGTTATAATGTAATGAAAATGTAATTATAATGCACGTTGCATGAATCGGCCTTTACAGTACCTAATTAAAACACAAATAACAGCAGCAAATGGCAAAAGGAAACAATCTATAAAAGACAATGGTGACAACTATATGACAGCTTTGATAAATTTTAAAATCTTTTCTTCTTTTCGTGCTAAATGCCTTAGCTGCCAGGCCTGTTCCAACAACTCAATTGCAACTAGCGCTTCAGGTGGATGGGTTTGAAACCTCATTTTTGTATTCAAGGTCATCCTATAAACTTTCACTTCTATAGGTTAGACTGTTTTGTGAGCCACACAACGACTGCCTTGTGACTCCTGTCACTGGACTGTCGTTACAATCATGAGTTTTTGTTGTATGTCATGTGCAGGTGCCAAAGTGCCAACTGGCATAAAATTGAGAAGGCAATCTGAACATACTGCCCCCCAGTTGATTCCTTTGTGGATAAAAAAAAACATGGCGTTATAGCATAATCAACAGAGGCTTAACAAACAATAATGCACTAAATAACTAACAATACAAATCATTACACATTTTGAAATAACTATTAAACCTAAACCTAAATGACATCAGTTTTGTTGAAAGTAAAGTTTTTCAGAACACAAGACCTACATATTAAGCAATAATACAAATCCCATTGCAAAGGGAAATTATGAACTAAGATTAAAGATTTGGGGTCCGGTAAGGTTCGCGACCCTCGGAATTTTGCAACGATTTTTTTTAATAGAAAGTCCTATTGCTATAGAACGTTTTAATAAAAACAAATTCTTGGATTATTCACTTTTGAATGAGAAAATCGCAATTGAAAGTACCAAAAATCCGCCATTTTTTTTAAATATTTGACAATTTTTGACAATTCTGTCTTGATATCGGATGGTCACAAATTTAAGAAAGAGCGGAGAATGGGCAATGTTGCCAGCTTTCATTTCCGTAGCTCGTTACGTCTTGGAAATAACACCAAGATTATGTATTGTCATGATATAAATATTATTCAAGAAAAAAAATATAGAATT
>CAJUYG010001480.1:0-30211 GCA_910591675.1 Galerucella calmariensis
CCTGTCCCAAATTACCAAAATATATTATACATTTTGATCGATAATTTAAAACTGATTGTGGGACAAAGAAGAGGCTGTTGCCACAAGCTGTCCAACTCTCAGCCAGTTACAATTTGGTTATCTCAAATTATTTTCTTCTCTATATAGTTTTAGTTCATCGATAATTTGATATTTTGAGCGGATTGTGGAACAGAGAAGAGGCTAGTGCCACAAGCTGTCCAATTTTCAGCCGATTTAAATTCAATTTGAGTTCCACCCACAATTTTTCCAAGCCATTTTCTTCTCTAAATAGTTTTAGTAAACAAATTGATAAGATTTCAAAACCGGTATAAGGCTGTTGCCATATCTTGGTTGAGTATCTAGTTTAAATCACAGCAGTTCTCCCTAATCGGGTACCCGTTGTCCTATCTCCCGACCAAATTGATATTATTTAATTTTGACCAATAATTTAAAAATTTTATAACTGATTGTGGGACAGAAAAGAGGCTGTTGCTTACCGATAATTGGAAATTGAGAATTGATTGTGGAAAAGAGAGGAGGCTTTCGCCACAAGCTACACAATTTTTTAGCCGGTCCCAATTGAACATTGGAAATACTTTGAATACTAATTCAACAATTTTTTCCATATAAACTGGTTTGGTAGTATTTCCCCACACATTCGTTCCCTACCCCTTAGCAATGGTATCTCATTGTTGGCATAACATAAGGAAAGACAGCTTCGATACTAAGTACTGCGCCACGCGGATAACTTCATCAATTTTTCTTATGTTAAATCATTCAGTACAATCATTTTAACTACTCACTTACAATATGAACCTATTAAAACTAAGAGGGGAATTACTTATAGTGTTAAATAGGTAATTTTGTTCAAACATTCATTTGGAACATCTTGTAATCCAAAAATCTAACTCAGCAATAAAAACACTTCATGAAGTAATTTTCACTATCTTTACATAACTTTCAAAAAATTTCGTGGAAGTGGAAAATAAAATTTCCCCCTAAGGGGATATTTATCCACCCACTTTTAACCTCACTGGAATTAACTGGGGATTTAAATAACGTTATATCGTTACACAATTTATTTGATACCCACTGATATTGTGTATTGAAACGTGTGTGAATCCACTTTTTCAAGAAATTGTAAGTTTTTGATTATTTCAATACACTTTATACCACGTAACTTAAATATCTTGGTGTCGAAAGTAGTAGTATATTAAAGTCAACTTTTGTGTTCTTGTGTTTTGGACAGCTTGGAAGGACAGTAGTACAACACATTGAAATATCACAACAGGACAAAAAAAACGCCACACAACATAACAGCATGAGAAATGCACATTTTTGCTTCAATCAGTTAGTTTTTGAGTAATCCAGAAGTCTTTCACAAATTCTATTTTGGAAATGAAATAACAGGACCATATTTTGACTAACAATTTATCCTTCCTCTATCATCGGTTAGGATAGTTTTAATCTGATTTTCTTGATCAATATTTCCCCATCACTATTTCAATAGTAGGTATTTGAAGTGAAAATTTGAATGTTGTCCAACTATTCTAAATAAGTTCATAAGATTTTTCCCCAGTTTTCTCTCCAAAACCATCGTGAAATTTATTTTGCAAAGTTTTAACCAAGCTCGTGCGGAATTTTCTTCCTTTTTTTTGTTTTGTACTGAAAATACATATAGGAATTAAAACACTTTTTGTATTTTTTTTTGTTAAATAAAAATTCATTCTTACATTCAATTTAGAGAAATCAATAATTTAATATGGAGATTGATAGGCTCCTCAAATATGAACTGATCTAACACTTATATATTCGCAAACTACCCACAGTGAATACGGTAGCGAAACTCGAACATAATTTAAGAAAAGCTTTGAAGCTGGAAAAAGAGAAGGAAGAATCGCTAATTAGGAGTGACGTGTCTCTAGATTATGGTGTTAAAATTGATTAATGAGAGAAAAAAATATTTGAACTAAAAGGAGCTTTGGATAATTCTGATAACTGAAATGATTTAAAAATAATTTTTACTGGGCTTCCGTTATGCTTCTGTGCGATTATCAATATTTGAAGGAGATTGAGAACTATAAGAACAGAAAACAACTACCTTAATGCAGCATTGTCATCATCTGGAAAAAAAACTTTCAGAAATCCACGAACAATCTTCTAAAGAATTTGAAGCTCATCTATCTCCAAATCAATACGTTCTATTACATTCTGCATCAATAAATACCACTTTAAAAAATATTACAAAATATTACCGATAGGATTCAGCAGTTATCCTTATTGTATGAACAAATACTCTCACATCAGCCTACAGGGAGTCGAAAGCTTCCCATCAGTTTCACCCACTGTTCATTCATGCCCAATATTCCAATTATATGACTGATCCTGGGCGACAGGTGAATTTTGCTTCCATAGTTTCACAGGAAATTACTGTAATCCAACCAATGTTGCTTCTAGAAGAGCTACGCTTAATATTGCCATTAGACTTTTGGATGGACCTGATGGACCTCGTATGGATGAGTACGCTCCTTATGTTTCACAACCCATTTGTAATAGCTATGATTATTGGATGTCAGATATATTGCTAGATGGAATGTGAAGTTCAATGGCGGCATGAGCGTCAATATATTTTCATAGAGAATCGAAGAGTTCAGGATGTATAAAAGGGTCTTTACGATTACTTCGTTGAGCTCCTGAACTTCTGAATCAAGATGCTCTGCTTTGGTACTGTACCAGAAGATCTTGTCTCTCAACTGTGTGAAGCATACCTGCCGTACGATCATGAAGTGAACCTGATGGATGAGACTTGAGAAAGGACTCAAGTGGGCCAAGAAAACTTCTCTTGGAAAATCTTTTCCGCAAACTAGATCGACCACCCAGTAATAAGGACCGGAGAGCTCTAGTTTCAGCAAAAACTAGTCTCCAGTCTCAAGTAGCCTTACATGAAGTATCAACGGTTGATGAGCTTATTCGATTAGATCAGGCAGCAGAAGAGATTGGGGCAAGGAGACAAAGATGTGTTCCCCTACCTTCTCCAAATCGATCCTGAACATAATTGGACATTTTCTGAATACGGGATATATTTAGTGAATATATACTTACATTCCATTCAAGGCTGGCTACTGGCAGACAAAATCTCTAAAATATCCGAAGATAACGTTATTCTTGTTTATGATGCCTCCCAGAAAGTGTTAATGGACAATGGTCGATTGTTCATTAGCTTGGTCTTTTGGGACATACGACATTACCTCTTCCAAGGTTGCAAACTACCATTCTCAGTGCAACCCAGTAGAACGTTCTCATTTAGTAATGAAGACGGCATTGACATCTTATGTGGCTGAAAACCATCGGAGCTGGGATAAGTTCCTTTAAAAGTTTGCCTATGCCATGCGTACCTCCTGTCATGGGATAACCCAACTTAGTCCAAACTCTGTTGTCTTCGGTCGCAAAATCCAGTTATCAGGAAAGGATATTCACCCGTTAGCTATATCACAATAGTAGTTTGTGCGACTAGTGTGGATATGATGGCCATATCTCACGAGGACGGAGTTTGAGCACGACGACTTAGGCGGAGTGCTGAATCGTTCGAGTGCGATATGGACAATCCACACGAGTCGAACAGTATATTTTTTCTACGATCCGCTTAAGAAAAAATCTAGAAAATGAACATTTTAAGAAACTGTAATATAACTTCAATCTGGAAATTTTCAACAATTTTATCCATAATTCTACTAATCCAATTTCATGTTTCCACTTATTTTTTGTGATAATCGTACAGTTCTCAAATATACAGTTTGTATAATGCTATGGTTTTCCTTTTTAATTATGAGATGCGTTATAAGTAGATGTTGCCAGTCGGACTACCGCACGAAGGGTACTGTACCATTATCTCTATAATGAATATTTTGCTAAATATATCAAGCGTCTGCCTGATGTCGTTATCAATATCGAGCAGAATAATTATTCAAAAATAAAAATTTCTCAACGGCGATTTGAGCCCTGGTCTATCGTGTGAGGGTCTGGTATGTTTACCACTCGACTACTGAGGAACAAGGTAGTTATTTATCTATAACGTCAGATGTATTACATAATTTTATAAAATCTGTCGTCCATCAGGGGTCCCCTCATACCCATTTTATTCTGTTTTTAGTATTTTTTGTTGATTTGTACGGATTATTTCATTTTAGTTCATTTTTGTAACTAAATATTCTTGAACCATTGCTTCTAGGAGAGACTTTTTTTGGACAAGTTATTTTGATGTTTCTTTCATATTGAAAAATAGATGAGTGACGGGTACTGAACGCGAATTCTGATTGGTGGATTTAATATACGTTCTAGGATGTATATGAAATTATATCCGTTCAGTTAACCGATATAGCCTACATATCCATTCTGTAAACTGTGCAGAAAATGGATAATATACATGTGGGTGCAGAAAAAAGCTTTATTCCAATTCTCTTACTCGTTTCGAAGCATTATTGGAACTTGTCCTATTTTCTTTCTTCTCGTACCTTGAAAAGCCCGCAAGGAGATCTTCACAGATGGTCTACTTAAAACCCACTCCACCTTCGGTAAGTCTTCCCAACCTAACCTAACCTGATCTAACCACATATTGATTAGCCACCACCTAAACGCTCCATTACTTTCTGAGGCTTTTTACTTCACTCTATGAATAATCACTGTGATTTGTGACTGGTTGTAGGGCACCTACTGGTGAGGATTTAGCTGAATGCCTAGGAGTGCTACTGCGGGTTACAAAGTAAGAGTATTCGTTGTTTTTTATATCTTATTGTTGGCATAACATAGGGAAGAATTTATTTCATACTACTGATAAATTGTGTATAACATTGTCTAGAGTGAAAATGTCTCATTGATGAATGAGGTTCAGTAATTATCTTATGTTATCTTGATGCAATTGATGCAACGTTCTTTGATCAAGCAGCTTTTCAGTTGCAGAATAATGCGAAAAAAATATGCTGAAACTTGATCAGCAAATTTAACTCATAACGTACATTATTGAACATTTTAATGATATATTATGCTATCGTGGAATTTTTAGTTATATCTAATTCAATTCACCTAATTGAATGCAGTTTCACATTGTAATCGTTGGAACTACTGAATTGCTAATTATTTTGATAATTACTTCGATATGAGGAGTATCATCGTCAGAATGACAGAAGTAACATTTGATGTGATGATATTCCACATATTGAAATTGTAACGATTTTTATCTCGTATACGTGGTCTTCTACCACACGAATACGTCACTATTGACACCCGTGATATTAAAATCCTTTAACGGAATTCTCGGGCGACAGATTTTTAAAGTGGTTTGCTCCACGGCCCCTTGATCCTTAGCGTCAAGAATTCCAGATAGCCTCAGATGGAGGTTACGGAAAATTCCAGGGGTCTTGTTGAATTATTTCAACCAACTCTTCACCAAATTTTCAACACGACTCAATTATATATCGGTTTTCAAATCAAAATGAGTTACGGTAAATATCGGAGAGATCAGGAATTTTGTCTATCACTACCCTGTGGTCTCTTATGAATACTTTTACCGCAGTAAATAGAAAGACGGGGAAAAAGAATGTACGGTCAAAGCCAGTAAGGTTATTACAATGACGGAAAACTACTCTCGCGACACGAGACGAAAACGCTTTAAATCTGCCGGGTAATCAAATAAATTATGGCCGAACCACCTCCAGATTTGATTATCCCTTGAATCTAAACTGAACTGGCAAACTATTGTTAAGAGAAAAATTATTGAAGAAAAGGTATCATGGAGCTGGAAAATATCGATTAAGATCTGCCGGGTAATCAAATGGATTATGGCCAGGCCACCTCTAGATTTGACTATCCCTTGAATCCAAACTGAACAGGCAAACTATTATAAAAGAGAAGGTACCACGGAGCTGGAAAATTCGATTTAGATCTGCCAGGTAATCAAATAAATTATGGCCAGGCCAAATAATGTCACCCACCAATGAAAAGAAACCGAGAGAAGAATTAAAATTAGAAGTGCGACTGGAAGCAAGACCTGGGGCATTTTCCACTCCATGAAACATGCCAGAATATTGAAAGGGAGGAGTAATAACCATCGACCCTTATAATGATGGAACCCAACACTCGAATATCAGTGAAAGGATAAATGCCTTATTTGCTATTTGACAATTTATACAATTTTTGCTAATGTTTCCCATTAAATTTAATCAGTCTGATTCTCATATTCCTTGACGTAACATTTAAATTATAATTCAAGTCAGTAGGTTATAGTTTGTCCATTTCCGTGTTCAAGGTAATGGAGTGTTTTTGAAAATGAAGTTTAACAACAAAGAAACTCAAGTTGCATAATTCCTCCTCTTGCTCATATAATAGCTGAGATTCGTCAAGGCAAGCTTGCTATCAAGTTATTGTTGATAATCTGATGTTTACTTACGACGCAAAAACTGTACAGTTTTTTTTTGGATGTCGGTACCTTTTGTGCGGAGGAAATTATCGGAGTGAATGAAGACACAAAATATTGTAGGGGTGAAAAGTTGGAGAGATTGAGTAGTATGCGGATTCAACTTTGAATTACTGGTCTCATGTATTCAGATCATATCGATCATAAAATTGATGATAAAACAAATTTGAATATTGGAACTCACTATTCACAAGATACTGGATGTTATGCCTGGTTTCAGTTATTTAAATTGTCAAAATGGACAAAATAAGAATAGGTTGAAAAACCGATATGACGTACCTGGAAGTGGATAGAACAGCCTGAATATTCTGTTGAAGAACATTTAGTGCGCGTCCCGTATTTTGGACAAGCTTGGTGGGTTACGGCGCAAGTGCAACTCCATGTCGATAAAAGGGGTCGAAGCTATCGATCCAGAAAGAATCAAAAAGAGACGTTATTGTTCAGTTGTATTGTAACGTTTTATTTTTTGTAAATGTAATATTATTGTTTTATAGCATAGCAGTAAATATTTTCAAAAGTGAAAAACCATTTTCATATACAGTCCACTATATTTGAAGAGGTGACCGATGGAACCAGAACATATTTTGATCCTTCGCCGGATTTGCAATTAGTATGAGGAGAAACAGATTGAAGCAGTTTCATCATAGTCCAGTAAATGAAGGCGAAAAATACCGTCAATATGGGCATCTGGTCTAGCAAAAAAAAAATTTAATTTGCAGGTAATAGTAGGTACATTGAACCCCCAATATGTCAGGTGCCTGAAATTTGTAGGAGGGTCGGAAAATGGCTCTAGAGATCCCGAAAATCCGTTTTCCGCCGATATCTCCCGAACTACGATCCCTAGAGAATTTTTGTTCAGACCAAAAATAAAGAGCAGTTCATTACCTACAAAAGTTTTCCCTACAATTGTTTTCGTTACACCAATATTTTTTGCAAAAATGGTGGTTCAAAAGTTCGCAACTTAAAAACTGACGCTTCTAGCCCAAAATCTGGGATGAGAGACACTGAAAATACACAAATTTCTATGTTTAGGTCTCCAGACATCTATGGTAGATGGCGCCACCTTGCATTATCGCAACCGCGAAATAATTAAGGCCATGAAAAGAAACATGAAAATGATCGATCTCTTACCCACTCTCGGGGTCAAAAAAGTTATCGCTTTCTTTAAAATTGAGACCCTGGCCTGCTTTTATTGGACAGACCAATCCTAGGAATGATTGTGTGCGAAAAGGATTGGAAGTAGACGCTAAAATTGCGAAAATAACTTTCCGTATGTAGCGGGAACCCCAAGTTCCGCGGTTTTGCCTGGCGAGAACCACAAATTTTTGGGAGATTCAAGCGTCCGCAATGATGCTCGATAATAAATTGCACATTTTTACAAATTTGCAAAAAATCGCAAATTTTTGCAATAAAATATGATTGCACTTTTTTTGAAAATACATTTCATTCTTCTAGAATCCTCTGCGACTTCCATTTTTCTACAGGAATGAACAATATTTATCAAATCATTAAATGTTCACCCGCAACAATATTAATGATCTTAATTAAAAAAATAAAACCTCACCGTGTGCTTTAAAAAAAAGAAGCTCAAGAATTTTCAATATTTCCCTGTGTTTTTTATCAATAAAAATTTAAAAATATATTATTTAATAACAATAAAATTAATAATGAAATGAATTTCACTTTTTACACTGGAATCCTACTGATTTTTTCTTGAAAAATCACGGAAGAGATAGTGTTTACATGCAAAATTGTCAGTTGTTGACAAACAATGCAGCAGAAAGCATCCACGTGTACACGCACTATAGCAGATGCCGTCGACCACACTATAGATGGGTGGCGTGGCGGCGTGCGAGAATAAAATGAGGCATCCATTACAACAAATTTAGAGACAATTTTCTTTTTAATGAGAATGAGACCTTTCATCGGGTAGGATGCTTAAACGAGAAGAATTTTACTGTAAAGAGAAAAAACTGCTCGAAAAAACTCAGAAGAATAGCTGTCTTCCCTCAGAAAACTGTAAATTGTACAGTTGTACCAAAAATTTCGGGTAACTTGCCATCACACAAAATTGCTATTAGTGACTGGCATATTCCAAAAGACCTTAAATTAGGCAAGTCCACAATTTAACCTATCAAAGAGCGTTGATCTGCTCTTTGGAGTAGATTTGCTTGGGATATTTTACTCGATGAGAGAATGAATTTGGGAATAAACAAACCTGTTAATTATTACGGTATTTGTAGTGTCCGGTTCATTAAATATTCCTGTATAGAAGCAAGTTCCTTGCAATGTGGCTTTGAATATAGATCTTCAAAGATTTTGGGCTCTCGAAGAAATTAATCACGAAATACCAAACTTGTCAAAAGAAGATCAAATTTGTGAAGAATAGGTACTTTAACATAACAATTTCACGTGATTTCACAGGAAAATTCGTAGTTAGATTCCCACTGAAATGTGAGAGCTCCAAATTGGGAAACTCAAAAGATTTGGCATTTAAAAGTCTACTTATCCAAGAGAGTAGATTGAATTAGGATTCAAAATTCTAATTCGGTTTAGACAACACCAATTTGTTGTCATTGCGGACATAGCGAAAATGTAAGAAAAATATCTGCAAAATATCGTATGGAGACATTGTAAAGAGGAAGATATTTCTGCCTACGAGCTTAAAACTGTTACGTACGGTACTTCCAGTGCGCCTTATTTGGCAATTGAATGTATAAAAAAGCTGGCATTTGACAATAAACATGAGTATACTGTTGCCAATCAATTGATTGATCGCGACAATAGGCCAAGAGCCGGGTATTTTTTGTGAACAATGTACGGGAATAGGTATTTTTTTCTTTGAATATGTTCAGGGGTGTCCCCTGAATGTATATCCAAGTTGGCGTCATGGGGGGTGCTTCACTTTAACCGCCATCTTGGAAGACACGTTTTATTAAATATCTCGCGAACCGCGCATCGTACGACAAAAATTAATGAATGAATGTTAGTAAATTGGGCAAGAGTGTGATTGACTTGGTATGGGTTAATGATGTTTGTCTCTCTGAAGTACACAACTTTTATGTAGGTGATAATGATTTTTTATCCGACCATTTTCCGATTAATATTTCACTGAACCAAATTACAGAAAATACTAATAAGCATATTTTTAACAAGGAAAAACATTGTGTTTTCAGTTGGAACGATACCATCTCATTACAATATAAAATAAGAATGCAATCTGCAAATAGAGCTTATTTTATTCCCGATTGTGATAAATCTTTTGACAATCTCTGTAGTGCTATACGTAAAACTGCGGTGGATCTGGGATTATATAAAGAAAATGTAACAATCATAAATCAACATGATAGGAGGAAAAACAAACCTTGGTTTGACATATCATGCAGGGAAGCAAAGAAAAATATGCAAATGTATTTAAAATTAAATAAAAAACAAAATTTTCCTGACGCATTAAAACATTCTTATATAACTGCCAAGTTGACTTATAAAAATTTAATCAAAACTAAAAAAAAGACTACAATTCTCAATTTCTCTTTAGATTGTCAAATGTATGTGACTCCAAAGAATTTTGGTTAACGGTTAAACAGTTTCGGAATGCCAATTCACATAAAAATTTGACGGTACAGATATGGGAAGAATTTTATGAGAATATGTACCCACCACAAGTGAATTATATAACTAATTTTCAAGACGCGCTTCATCCATATTTGGACTCTCCGTTTACGATGGATGAAATTTATATTGTTCTTAATAGGTGTAAAAATAATAAAGCTCCAGGATCTGACGGTATCTTATATGAATATTTCAAAAATTTACCAAATAACTGGGTATTGTATCTTAATTCAATGTTCAACACAATATTTGATTCTAGCATAATTCCTAAGTCATGGTCGAAAATATTACTTTCAATGCTACATAAAGGTGGCCCCGTTGAAATTCCTGAGAATTATAGAGGACTTGCGTTGATCAACTGTTGTGCCAAAATTCTTACTACTCTGATTCTCCATAGATTATCCGCTTGGGTTGATGATTGCAGAATCTTGCCTGAATGTCAGTCTGGTTTCCGTTCAGGACGGGGATGTATTGACAATGTATACACCTTGAGCTTTATTATTAACCTACATATTAGACATAGAAAAAGAAAAATATTTGCAGTATTTATAGATTTCAAGAGGGCATTTGACTCAATAACTCATTCGTTGCTATGGATGAAATTATTCAATTAGGGTGTATCTGCAAAAATAATACGTGTAATTGTAGCTTTATACAGGCAAGCTAATCTGCAAATAAAAAGTGCTGATGGTTTAACTAAAGCATACCCGGTAACGACAGGAGTTTTGCAAGGAGAACCTTCAAGTCCCCTGCTTTTCGCCTTGTTCATTGCCGATTTTGAAAAAAAATTTTATGATCATGGTGCTCAGGGTGTGAACATTGACGATAAGAACGATGTATTGAGTTTGATGTATGCAGATGATCTGGTTATCCTGGCACAGTCCGAAATTGATGTAGCGAAAAAATTGAATATCTTACAAAAGTACACTGCATTGAACAACTTGACTGTTAATTTGAAGAAAACTAAAATAACCCAGTTTAGCCGTGGAGGTTTTCGTCACTCCAAATGTAATTTTTTTTTCAATAATGAATTAGTGTCTATGACGAATAAGTATGTTTACTTGGGTGTGACATTTACCTCGAGTGGGCTATTCAATGAAATGGCCACAGTTATCTGTGAAAAGGGTAAACAGGCTGTAGCAGCTATTCTTCCCATAATGGATAAGGCTAAAATCGATACTTGGTGCCCGAGAATTAAACTGTCTGAATCATTGGCTCTTAGTACGATGTTCAATTGTGTTTCTGTCTGGGGACTTAAATATTTAGAAATTCTTGAAAGAGTGCAACTATATTTTTTAATTTTTTAAAGAGAATACTTTTAATATCTTTTAATACACCTGATGCTATTGTTCGAGTAGAAACGGGAAGAGTAAAATTGGCTTACAATGTTTTTAAATGTTCACTCAACTGTCTACATAAACTGTCTCAGATGGAGATTGATCGTTACCCAAAGTTGTGCTATAATCAACAATTAAAACTAATTGACTCATGTGATACCAAGTACAACTGGTCAAGGCAAATGAGACAGTTTTTCATTGATTTGAATGTATTAAATTACTGGAATAACTTTTCATCTTTCAATTTTTCTTCCTTAAAGAAAGATGTTCTAGCTAAATATTACACACATTTGCACAAGGTGGATGTTAATATTGTGTCTAGGTATTCTCATATGTCTTTATACAGTGTTTTTAATGTTTCTGAAGCACCGAGTCCATATTTACAAAAAAAGTTACCTATCCAAGTCACACGCACTCTGGCCCAACTACGTATGGCTAATAATTATAAAATTAAATTTACCTTTAACGGTATTGTTTATTATATTGACTCGAAATTAGTTTGCTCTATATGTAACAATCGAGAAAAGGAAACTCTTCTACATGTTGTATTTGAGTGTCCCATAAATACTGTAATGAAGCGCAATACCCCTTGTTTACAGAATGTAGATGCTTTAATTAACGCTTTGCAAAATATTACAAATGATGATGCTATGGTAATTAGCCAATACATCTGGAATATACTCAAATTAAGATGCTTCATATTGAATGAATGAGTTTTTATTTTTTTTTTTTTTTTTTCTTAGCCCAGTAGTCTAATTAGATTATTTCACAATATTAATGTTATTGTATATATGTAGCCACTCGTTGCTATAAGCAAGTTCTTGAAAGCAATAAATAAATAAAAATAATAAATAAAAACAAAAATTAATGGAATCAATATTGTAGATAATAATATTTGCCATATTTTTTAACCTAAACTTTTTTTTGTATAACGCATAGGTTTTTAATTATAGCGCTCCAAACTTTTTTAAATATGGTTTTTGCTGAATATTCAGTTGATGGTCAATAATAAATCAAAAATGTGGAAACTGAATTGTAGAGCATAAAATTTCCTATAAATTTCATTAGAAACTTTTTCTCGTAGCATTTATAGTTTAGGAACTGCAGCTTGGTAAAACTTGCTCCTTGTACATTACCAGTGGTAATATTGCTCGTTGTATACGAAAACCATTTTATAACGCATAAAATGGCATAAAGTATTCAAAAAAATGTCTATACAGCTGTGTGCCGAATCAATTAAAATAATAAATAATGTGGAGAACAATTAATAATTCATCGATCTTTATTGTTGCTTTAAACGGTATCATCATATAAAAGATTGTCAATGTATCGAAAAACAATAGTGCATCACACTATTATTATTCTTAATATTATTATTGTTATTAATTAACGTTATGCTTGTATTATGCTTTTTTTATATTGTACAGTATTATTTTTTGTCAGCAACAGAGTTGCGGAAATTGAAAGATCATCCGACATATCTATGTGGAGTTATGTAAACACTAAAGACAACCCTGCTGACGTAGCTTCTCAGGGTATATATCCAGACGATTTATTCCATCGTAGTATGTGGTGGAACGGACCTGCATTTTTGTACGAATCTGCAGATTGACCGCGAGTATTCGAAGATAACAATCGTGATGATTTACCCGAAGTCAGAAAGACTTGCAATTCTCTTGTTACCAATATTGAACCGACTTTAATTTTCAACAAGTTTTCTACTTCAAACAAACTAAAACGACTAGTTACGTATGTTTCACGATTTATTAACAATCTAAGACAGCGTTATAGGACAATGGGTCCTCTTACTGTCTTAGAATAAGAGAACAGCATATTATGCTCAATTAAATTAGCACAAGGAGACAGTTTTAGCAATGAGATTTCTATGATGCAAAGTAACAAACCTTTGGCTAATGAAAATAGAGTACTCGCTTTAAATCCATTTCTAGACACAGATGGTGTATTGCGAGTTGGGGGGAGATTAAGAAATTCATCACTGACATTTGACGAAAAGCATCCTATTGTATTGAGCGGAAAGCATACGCTGACAAAATTAATCTTTCAATCTGAACACATACGGCTGCAGCATGCAAGCCTGCAACCTCTGTTATTTTCAGTACGCCAAAAATATGAAAGAACTTCAAACAAAATAATCATTGGAATAATTAGTTAAATAATTTACTCTATGTGATACAATAACTTTTGGAATCAAGAATTATATAACAGGCAAAACTGGATAAATATGTGAGTTAGGCCCGGTTTCCCATCGCGTTTTAAAGTCGGTTTAAATCTATGCTACAGATAAAATCAGAGTTAAACCCATGCGAGTGTTTCCCAACTAGTTGACCACTGATTTGTCCTAGGCATAAGTTAACTGGCCCTTGGTGGCTAGTTATTCTATGGTATAAATCCATCCCATCCAAAGTGAACAAGAAACTCATTTTTTATTTGATTTCATATCCACTTTCAAGTATTTTCAAGACTTTATAATAAATCCCACTGGCGTTATTAAATTTCTGCTCAATTTGTTGCCAGGCAGCTTCTTTTTCTCGAGTAGACTCCAAGTCCGTTTTCTCACATTCCACTACACTTTTGTGCTTATCTACTAATTCCAACAACAACTTCACCTTTGTCTCTTTAAAGTTCTTGCTACTACTTTTTTCACGAACACTAGTTACAACACTAGGTCTCAAGCTAACACAAATATCTTAGGCTAATGAAAAGAAAAAATGTACAAATATCTTTGATATATTATTTGATTACTGATTAGAGACGACATGTAAAAACTGCGAACATAACCTCCTCCAAAACAAACAAAATCGTTTGTCGTCAGCAAACATTTAGGACAATTTGTATTAACAGGGCTGCCAACGTCCTAGCCGGAGACGATAAACTAAACGGATCACAAAAATTATATGGGAAACTGAAGGGTGGGTTAAATCTTTAATTACAAACTATCCTAGGCTAGTTACTCCTAAGGATAAATAGATAGATGGGAAACCAGGCCTTAGACTCACCTATTCAACCCTCATATCTTGTTGTACAATTCACCACAATGCACACAAAATTTAAATGTATTCATATTTGTCACAAACGAACACTTCAGCTGGTTACTACCTACTGGGAACAGAAACTCGAATCGTTCTTGATATTTCCCACATCCTCTCGTATATCACTCATCATTGACGTCAAAGTTAATACTTTGTTCATTTGCTCAAGGCAATTGGTTGTTTTGTAGCGATATGCCTTTCTGGAATATTAGGGTATGTTAATGATTTAATTTATTCCACTTAAAACGGAAAATGTTTTAAAAAGAGCGGGTTAACAAGAAAATGTCACACCATATTGATAATTGATGTCTATCTAATCATTGGCGGAGGAAAAATTTGTAGCCATTAATTCACCCCATAGGGTGTTTAGAATTCATGGTATAAATATTGTTTCATTCCACCCGGTATAATAAACTGTTAAGTTCATTTTCATAAAAATTCAAAATGCTTATGATTATAACAATAAATTTCCTGAATTATGCCGAATAAATCATTTCAATCGGTTGAGAGTTGAATGATTTCTTTTAAATTGAAAATAAGCAAAATTGTAATTGTTTGTCCATGACTATTTTGTTGAAATTCAAATTTCTTATACTGAAAAAAAGAGTATTCAAATGAATGTTGGCTATATGATGTGGATTCAACAAAGGGTATACACACTATTTCATGGCAAGCATCAGATCGTGAACGTACCTTTCAATATACGCAGAGCAGAATAGGAAAGAAAGCAGGAATTTGGGACACGATATGGATGTACCGCAGCAAAGTAGACCTACACAATGCACGTATTCAACAAAATATAATTTTGTTGTTTTTGAATGGTGAATTGGCCTTCAAGATCAACTTACTTCGGAGTTTTTCCATAATACTGGAAAAATCAGCTGGTGTGAGTGGAAGAAATAGAAAAAAAGTTGTCAAGAGAGTTTTGATCAAAGTAAGAGTTTAAATTGTAATCCGTTTACTTCCAAACAGTAATACAACCTTTGTTCAACACTGTTCCGAATATTTTGTAGTATAACAAGAGTTATTTCACCACATGCCACAGTTATCCGGTGGCAAAGATCTTCTGTAGAATTTAGTTGCATTTTGTAAACAACACTTTTTGAATGACCCCATGAGAAAAAGTAAAACGGCGATAGATCAGGCGATCTTGGGTGCCATTTAATGGAACCTCTTCTACCAATCCAATGTGTGGGAAAATGTTGACGAAAAGTCACGTACAGTTTTTACATAGTGTTGTGAAGAGCCATCCTGTTGAAAAAAAAATCATTTTCTGGGATCTGATCATCGTTTTCCATTATCTCCACAATTTGAGGGGATATGATGTCTTTGAGCAAATTCAGATAGGATCCACCCGTCACGTTATAAGGTAGGGAAAACGGACCAACAATACTATTTCCAAAATCCCCATCCCACACATTCAATTTTTGTGGAGCCTGTGTAACTTGTTCTCTCATAATTGCAGGATTTGCACCACTCCAGTATCTGCAATTATGTTTGTTCACGTGACCATTAAGAAAAAACGTGCATTCGTCAGAAAACCATATCGATAAAAGGTGGGGGTTGCCCACCTGTCTTCTAGTCATTTCCTCACAAAATTGGATACGGCGATCTGGATCGTCTTCGTTGAGCTCTTGCACGAGATGAATCTAATAGGGATAGAATTTATGCTGTTTCAAGACCCTCCTAACGCTTGTACGTGAAATTCCTGTAGCCCCTGCTATTTGTCTCGTGCTTGAAGTGGGAACCAACACAACATGTCCTAAAAGTGCAACCCGTGTACCCTCGTTAGCATCTGGATGTTGTCTTTCATATTTTCTGTTAGAAACGTTTCCGGTCTCCATGAACTCAGATATTCAATTTATCACGTATGGATGTCTCACATTCTTACTGGGATGACGTTCATCAAAAACTCTTGCAGCTGCCCGTGTAGACTCCTTGTTTCTAAAATAGTGTGCAGCAATTTCAGTTTTCCCTTCAGTGGTGTAAGTCATGATAATTATGTTCATTTACTTTAAACTAGAGAATGGAGGAATATAACTAAAATAAAACTGGTAAGGTACCCACAAAATTCTACTAAAAACTATCATCTTATCACGTCAATAGCTGACAAACATCTTTTTTCCTATTTCAGTGATAGATGACAATAGGTTTATTATTTAAAGGGTATGAGAGTTTTGATTTTATTTGTGGTATTAAGATTTCCATGGATTAATATTTTTCACTTCCCTTTTCATTAGTCCTTTTTTTATAAAACTAATAACATTTCATTGGAATTTTATTACCCAATTCTTAATTCAGCTTCTTATTCCGATTTCTTTAACGGAGATTTCAATCGTTCAATGTCTTTGAAGAGGATCGAAATACCTTTCAAATTTTGTGACACTTGACCGCCAATGCCATTGAAGACTCTCGATAGGGTGGTCACACCTTTTAGGGGGATGACCGTACAGCCATAGGCTAACTATCAAAATTTGTCCCCCTCGAAAACAAAATCGACATGTCTCGGGGTTTGTCGTAAAAACCTCCCCCGCCAAAAATGTTTGAGGTGGACTGTGTCTAATGCGCCACCGTATTAAGTTCAAATTAGTTATTGACGTATGCTTTGAATAGAATTGTTTCAAAATTTGGGTTTTTGTATCTTATCTACACTTCCTGTTTCGTGAGTACGTGATTTAAAATAGATGTGAAAATTTAAATAAGTACGAAATTTAGCTAAATTAATTTAAAAAAAAGAATAGTTAGCTGCATTCTTGATAGTAGATCTGTGATTGATCGACAATAAAATGCAGAGCCCAACTTTTAAAACGAGGTGGCTGATGGACACTGACATACTTGCCAGGGATGTACTGTTCACAGAGTTTCAAACCAATAATCCCGGTTGAAGGATGGGATTAAAATCATTGTGATAATTTTCGTGCTTTCTTTTTGTAACTACGACATAAAGCAGCAAAGAATCAATAAATGAAGTTTTCCCATGGGTTTAATCAGTAAAGAAAGTTTAAAACTAGGCATTGTAAAATTAGTGGAAATTTTATAGTTGAATATTTTGTTTGAGCTATACAGGGTATCGCAAGTTATCGTATACAGGCAATATCTCGCTTATTTGACAAGTTAATTGATAAATAATAAAACTGCATGGGATGGCAGTGCAGTACCTTCCTGATAACATAACAAATGTTTTACATTCGACAGCCTTGTTGTAGCTACGCCTTCCTTTTTATTTTCAAATGCCACTCCCTGTATATTATTATTGAAAATTTAGTGTTATTTTGTTTGGAATACAACTATAACACATAACACATAACAAAAATTACAGGAAGTGTTCAAAATTAATTCTAGCAGAATCCATGCAAGCTGCAAAACGTGTTAAAAGCGCTCTTGTGCAGGCCGCCCGAATCATAGCTGGTGTTACGCTACGACATGCTCCACGAATGCGTTCTTTAAGATCATCTTAATCTTAAGATTGTGTTCGATAGACCTATTCTTCAAGATTTCCACACAAAAAATTGTTTAATAGTGCTAGATCTGTTAGAATAAGCATTTTTGTTACATTCACCATAAACCATCAGCATGTCAAAGTATTCCTTTGAATTGAATGTCAAGAATTGTAGGTACTTATAACTGAATCAATTATATTTTTCATCGAAGCTTGTGGATAGTGGATACCAAAAACAATTATTTCGTCGATTAATTACACTAGGTACCGTTTGCAAATGATTGATGTTCTACACTATGAAATAGAATAACTGTAATTGATTTCTCTGACATGAAAAACATTGATTTTCCAAAACAAAAAATTTATCATAAGAATAATCAGATTACCTGAAAAAAGTCACAAAATATAATGTTTTCGTGGTTTGAGAAAAAAATAAAAATATGTGTTATCGTTGTATTCCAAATAGAATGATACGCAATTTTCAATGACAATATACAGAGGTTGCCATTTAGTCCGGGAAAGTAAGGTCGAAAGAAGAGGGCAAAGGCCTAGTCTTGAGGGCAGGAATAGATAATCTATCCTGCCAAAAAATCAAGAACAACGGGTTCACCATCCATTACCGGTTTGGGAAAATACCCGTACATGGCCTCAGAAAAGAAGAAGGAAGTAACAAGGAAAAGGTTTCCATTTCCTCCGAGGCCAGTGGCGACTCGAGTAGTGTAGAAAGCCTACACATCACCAAACTCCTTGGGGAAGAGTCGCCACTGACCGAGGAGGAAATGGAGATTGCGTCGGAGGAAGGGGACAGTACTCTTTCAGAAGGGGACATCACCCTGACGAAAGAGGGAAACACCCAAGAAGAGAACCAACAGGATGGTGGGAATTAACTTAGCTCAAGTTAATGCTCACCATGCCAAAGGAGCATCAGCGGTGATCACAAGATTGTTCACCAAGGACCAATGGGGGTTGTGTTTAATCCAAGAACCTTGGGTTAATAATAACCAGGTAAGAGGATTAGCATGTAAAGATGCTAAAATAGTATATCACACTGGTAGTGATACACCAAGAACATGTATTATGATAAGAAACAATATTAACTATTTTTGTCTTTCAGAATACATGACTCGAGACCTCGTTCCAGTTCGAGCATACCTCGAACACAAGAAGGAGGGCAAAGAAATAGTGATAGCATCATGCTACTTTGAGGGAGATGGGCCTGCACCACCCCCAGAGGTACAAAAGCTGGTGAAGTACTGTGAAGAGAAGAGACTACCTCTACTTCTAGCATGTGATGCCAATGCACACAATACCGTTTGGGGCAGTAGCAACACCAACAAAAGAGGTGAGCAACTTTTAGAATATATCCTTAATAAAAACCTTAATATCCACAATATAGGGAATACCCCTACATTTGTAACAAGGGTAAGGCAAGAAGTTTTAGATGTCACACTGGCAACACAGGATCTAAAACATATAGTAAAAGATTGGAGAGTATCGGGTGAACCATCACTCTCCGATCATAGTATAATAACATTCAAGTTAGAACTAGGCATACCTGAGATAAGCCTCAGGAGAATACCAAGAAAAACAGACTGGGACAACTATAACACCTGTCTGAGAAGAAATCTAGCACATATCCAGAGAAAAGGAAGGGCTAAGCACCATCTCGACCTGGAAAATGAGCTAGAGGATCTGAACAGGGCAATAATCGAGGCGTTTGAATCGAGCTGCCCTCTTCAAAAACAACGAAGCAACAAAGATGCACCCTGGTGGAACAAACATCTGTCAGAACTAAGATCTCAAACCCGGGACCTTTTTAATAAAGCAAAAATCACCGGAGACTGGCAGAGATACACCGAGGTGAGAAACACCTACTACAAGGAAATTAGAAAAGCTAAAAGAAATAGCTTCAGAAAATTCTGTGAAGATATAAACACAACACCTGCTGCGGCAAGACTTCACAAAGTTATGGCGAAAAGTAGGGTCAACACAGATATGGCTTTGAGGAAGCCAGATGGTGAATATACCGAAAATGAGGAGGAAAGAGTTCGACTCTTACTAGAAACTCATTTTCCAGGGAGTACCCCAAATAGGGGAGATAATCCTCTCGAAGGTCACAATAGGCCTTCAAGAGAAAGTATTACAATGGCCAAACACATTTGTAGTAACGATAGGTTGAAATGGGCCATGAACACCTTTTCACCTTTCAAGGCACCAGGAGCAGATGGAATTTTCCCAGCATTGCTCCAGAAAGGACAAGACGAAATTCTACCGCATCTGATTAGAATTAGTCGAAGCAGCTTAGAACTGGGTTATATACCTGAAGCATGGAGAAGGGCAATAGTAACCTTCATTCCAAAAACTGGAAAAAGGGACACAACAAACCCCAAATCCTTTAGACCAATTAGTCTAACATCGTTTGTACTCAAAACGATGGAAAAGGCTATTGATAACCATATTAGAACGGAAATCCTAGAGAGACTACCTCTCCACCCATGTCAGCATGCCTACCGGGCAGGCAGATCTACGGAGACTGCACTGGTACAACTGACGGAGGATATCCGAGGTGCTCTAGACAACCAAGAAACTGTAGTATGTGCATTTCTGGACATAGAAGGAGCTTTTGACAATACTCCACATGAGGCAGTCAGAAGAGCATTGAACAGAAGAGGTGTAGACAGCACAACATCCAAATGGATGTCGGAACTGCTCACCACAAGAATAGCAGAGACGAGGACGAGCAAAGACATTGTCTCCATCTGCACTACCAGAGGATGCCCACAGGGAGGAGTAGCATCCCCATTAATGTGGAGTCTGACGGTTGACGAACTCCTGTGTGGTTTGACGGATCTCGGTATATCCTGCCAAGGATATGCCGACGATATTGTCATAACAGCCAGGGGAAAATTCGAAAACACCCTTTGCGATATTGTACAAAAGGGTCTGAACTATACAAATAGCTGGTGTAGGCAAGTGGGACTTAGCATGAACCCCACTAAAACCATCCTGATAGCCTTCACTAAGAAAAGAAAACTCAACCTCAAAACCATAAAACTTGATGAGAACGGGATTGAATGGAGACAAGAAGTCAAGTATCTAGGTTTAACTTTAGACAGTAAACTCCTGTGGAACAAACACGAAAAGGAGATTACATACAAGGCAAAAATGGCTATAATGGTGTGCAGAAATCTGGCAGGAGCAAACTGGGGCTGTAACCCAAAAATCCTAAGCTGGATGTACACTGCCATAGTGAGACCAATCATCACTTATGGAGCCATTGCCTGGTGTAGTAGAACTAGCCTATTGACGACGAGAGAAAACCTCTCCAAAATTCAAAGACTAGCCTGTATATGCATTACAGGAGCAATGAGAACATGCCCAACGGCAGCCATGGAAGTGATTCTCAACCTCACCCCTTTACATATGGTGGTGGAAAGTGTTGCAGAAAGAACAAGATACAGACTAAGTAGAGAGGGAATCATTAAAAAAAACACCTCCTCACTTCTTAGAAATCAGACAACCTGGGACATGCCACAAGACAGTATGATGAAAAAATATAACTTTTCAAAGAAATTCGTTACGGAAATGAGCAACAAGAAGGAATGGGATCCAAATACCATTACCAGACTTGGAAAGAATGCCATTCAATGGTATACAGACGGCTCAAAAGCAATAGAAGGAACTGGGATAGGAGTGTTCGGGCCAGGAACCAAACACTCTGAAAGCTTGGGAAAAACCCCAAGTATCTTTCAAGCGGAAATCCACGCCATAAGAAAGTGCGCCCAGTTCAATATTGATAAAGGATACAGAAGACAAAGGATTATCATAATGTCGGATAGTCAAGCAGCCATTAAGGCACTGAGCTCTTGTGTAATCAGTTCCAAAATGGTGTGGGAATGCCTAGACAAACTCAATGAACTAGGCGAGAACAACATAGTCACCTTACTATGGATTCCAGGACACACTGGAATAGAGGGAAATGAAATAGCAGATGAACTAGCAAAGAGGGGGACTGAAATACCTTTCTGGGGGCCCGAACCCTTTTGCGGAATCAGCTCCAATGTAATATTGGAAGAAATTAGTAAAGCCGAGCAAAAGAGAAGATCTGACCATTGGAAAGATCTAGTAGGGCTTATACAATCAAAGACTCTTCTGGGTGACTACAACCTGTTGAGATCAAAAGAATGCATAAGTCAAAGTAAAACTGCGCTAAGAGTTTTGACAGGGATCCTAACGGGACATTGTCGCCTGAATGGGCACCTGAAAAAGCTCAAAATAGTGGAGGAAGAAGAATGCAGGAAGAATGGAATGGAATGGAATGGAAGAAGAAACCTCCATCCTTATACTTTCCAACTGCACAGTACTCCAGAATCCTAGAGCACAGCACCTGGGAGATTACTGGATAGAAGAGGAACATTTGCCTAAGTTGAAGCCTGCAGACATCCTAAAATTCCTCAGGGAAATAGGACTAAAGGAACTACTAGTTTCTGAGACTCTCCTCAGAAACTGAGTAGAAGTAAGGGGGCACAATAGACCTTTTAGGTCTCAGTGAATGTCACCCCAAAAATCACACATACATACATACAAGGTCGAAAAATCTGTTAAACACCAAAAGTTTCCCATCGCTGATTTTTCATTTTCAAATAAAAATATATCGACCCAGCATCACTCTCTTAGATTGTCTAATAATTTACAATTTACGCTGGAGCTTGCGACGCAGCTTGCAAGCACAGCTCGGACTACCTAAAATTCAAGTGATTTATGCTCATATGATTTCTGGATGTGTTCTTACAAAAAAATCGTAGAGATGAAAATTGCAGCAAATCGTATGCTCTTGAAGGTGACATAAATAGTTTTTCCAAAAAAAATTTTTTCCGATGTTAAATTTCCCAAAAATGGAAAAAAATTTTGGAAATCATATTTTTGGCTGGTAATTACAAATAAAATATTGATATCGAGGTCAAAACATAGAAATATGTTTTCACGTTATAAATATATTCGTTTTTGAAAGACGAGTACCTTGAAAAAAAAATTTTCAGATGCGACTTTGACAAGCTGAGATAAACAAATTCAAAGTCTGCTAGATACTGTCATAATGTTAATTGAAATTTTCAAATTTTGATCACTTCGCTAAGTTGTTGAATCCCAACTCAACTTAAACACAATTTTCCATTTTTCTACCGTCAATTGGTCCATTCAAAAGAGAACAGTAATCCTAGCTCGCTCCGCCAAACGGTGCGGCGGGATGGGAAACATTTGATGTTCAACTTCCTTACTCTCCCGGACTACAAGTAAACCAAGACAACTTGCTACTGATGAACTGAAAATTGTCAAATATAAGTTCAAAATCTTGATACAGCTGGAACTATCACCACCGTTATCAAGCGGCTGGGCGTCAACTTTATATATAGTGCCCAATAAAATTCTGGTGTACCGACCTTGTGGCGATTATAGATTTCCAAATGCTAGGACAATTCCTGACCAGAACACAATCTATCAAAAAGAGGACTTCACCCAATTATTAACGGGTGGGTGCATTTCCTTTGCGTTGGTTTGATACGAGCGTATAATCAAATCTCAGTCACACCAGAAGACATATCCAAGACAGCAATAACTACTACTTTCGGTCTTGAGGAATATCCCTCCATGACTACCGGGATTCGGAAACCTGGTCAGACTTTTTAGCGTTTTATTGATGAAGTGGCTCGAAACCTTGACTTTTGTTATGTGTACATATTCATTAGCATTGCCAGACGAACATTGAAGACCCTTTTTCGAGCAGCTTGAGAAATACGGTGTACCTATCATCACTGCAAAGTGCAAATTCGGTGTTGTGCTCCCCAAGTTAATTTTCCCGGTTATCAAGTTTCTAGTGACGGTTAACGTCCTCTTCAAGAAAAAGTTGATGCGGTCAACAACTTTTCAAAACTATACATTGCCAAACAGTAAGGTACGTCGATTTCTTGTATTGCTGGAATTTTACATCCGTTCAATAACTGTAGCAGCCCAACATAGAAATTAGCTGTTGTGAGCGAAGCATCCAATATAACTTCTGGCACCTCTCTATAGCAGTTGAACGACGGAGATTAATAGCTACCTGCTAATCCCAACAAAACGCGTAAGCGGTGCTCATGACCATGAGCTATTAGCCATCTACAAAGGCAGGTCATTCATCCATTCCACCAACCACAAACCAACTTCCTCTAATTTCAAACAAAAAACCTGGAAAATGGACACCCACGAAGTTTCGACACTTTGACTCCAGATATCTCGCTTATTTGAGAAAATGATTGATAAATAAAAAACTGCATTTAATGGCACTAAAGTACCTACCTAATAAGTTTATTTCATTTCACCTGCCCTGTAGTAGCTACCTCTCACTTTTTATTCTCAAATTATTGGAATTGGCTAGCCAGGGGCTGCTTTGTCATGACGAAGCGTGAATTGCTTCGCTGCTACAGTGCTACTAGCAAGGCGTGTGATTTCTGGGAATAGAGAAGTAATTAATGGTACAGTTATGCTCCTACTACTGCTTTCACTTCTTCATTTTTCGTTACTGTCTTCGCACTAGCGAGACTTGAGTTGTATTGTCTAGTAGCTCTCGGTTGCGAATGTTCACCAAAAGGGGGGTGAAATGTTCCGAAAAATTTGCACCGATTATTGGTATAGATACATCAGCAATAACAAAACGTCAAGTAGATGTTAAGAAGCCGAAAGTTGAGATCACTGTAATATTTGCTGCGAATAGTTCGTGAGAAGATTTCATTCATGGTTCTCGGTCTAGAGATCTGCTCCTGTATTGATGACAAAAGTTACTGTTGATCGGTAACAAAAAGGCAAAGAGCTTCTGAGCTTGTATCATTAGCCGCCATTAACGACTGCGCTTACCTTTTTCCGACTTAAAACTACAAAGTGTATCACAATCTTTCAAGGTTCGTCCGAATCGCTCATTATATCTACACAAAGCATCCCGTGCTTTTTTCCTCTGTTCCCAGTACACTACGTCGATGTCGAGTATCAGCATACTCTTCGTTTCTATACATTGTTTCTACCATTTAATCTGTGAGTTCAGCTGTAAATTTAGAAGTGTTCCATTGATTAGAATGTATCTGCTTTGCTGAAATAGCCTTCATTCATGTAGGAAGACGTCCAATCCAAATAAATGGTAATGCTATTGTTTAGTTTAGTATAGATAGCGAAATAACTGTGAGGGTTTTCTGTCAACTATCACTTTTTGCTCTAGTGGTCGCCGTATTTTCTGCTTCTGGAATGCACCAGCTCTTTTTTCCAGGTCTTGACAATTTCCTGTTGCTGATGGTTGTGAGTATATTATGGACTTCTATACTTGGACTCTAAATTTCCGGCGACGTAAATGAAACGTGTTCCGTGGTGTCTGATTTATTCTGATATAAATCGATTCGTTTTTAAGAAAATGTTAAGTTATTCAATACTTGTTTTGGGATGATTCAGTGAAATTAATTTAGTATCCTATATCCTATGGTTTGCGGAAAAAAATTCGAATGAGAAAATCTGCAACAAAAACATTAATTCAAAATGTTCCTCATAGTTTTTTGCTGGTTGGTGCAATCTATCACTTACAAAATACAATTGGCTTTTTCACAAAATATTCCTCAATTTAGGTTGGTCAGAAATATCAACTTCAGGAACTTCTGCAAATGACGGCAAGCATTTCAAGAATTTGAAATAATTGGGTAGTTAGCGCCTTTTGTTAGTTACTGTTATGTTGATGAATATTTTTGAGAAACGCTTTACTTGCTGTTTTATTTTCAACACAATTTCAGTAACAATAACTCAGTGGACAACTCAAAAATCACAAACATTCACCAAAAAATGCCAATATTTTTAGAATAACAAAAGATATCAGTTTGACGTTTTGACAGATCACTTGTCATTCCATTTTCCTTTGCCTTTTTAAAATCCAGCTCAATCACATTTGAAATTTCTCAGAAAAAATCACAATCAAATAAAAAATTAAATACAAATACAGATGGTTCACATGAAAACAAAGTAGCAGAAACCGACTGAAGTCTTTCGACTTGTGCGTGGGAAAGAGCTCCCTATTCTCAAGGACGTCTATTTTGTTACTAGTTAAGAATTTGAATACAAGACACATATAGCAAAATTTAAAACATGTAAAATAAAAACAACACAATAACTTCTAATTAGACAAGAAAAAAATATAAATAAATAGCAATTAAAACCATACTAAAATCGTAGTATTAGAGATTATATGAATATTTTCACAACTATTATAACAAATGTGGAACACAATTTACTAAAACGAATACAATAATTATTAGCTTTTGACTTTTTGAACTATTGAGATCTCATATTTTGGTGGACAATTAAAAAAATATAGATTGGGATAAGATATTTCAATTTCATACGTCATAATAACGCCCTATGTTAAGAGGATCTGCGAGACAATTGTATTAGCTTGCAGCCATTGTTCAATTTTCTTCTTGAACATTGCAGGAGAGTTCATTTTGCGAATTTCTAACGGAATTTTATTGTACAATCTTGGACCGAGAAAAACATGACTTCTCAAGGTAAGAGTTCTGTTAACTTTGGGAATGTATACAGCAAGAGGTTGATTTCTTGTAGAGTACTTATTCTTTGTAGAGTTTTTGTTTTTGGTAAATTTTTCTGTATTTATTACACACTGAAAGTAAACTTCCTCAATATCAAGAACTTGCGACAAGTTAAAAAGTTCTACTGTGGAAAATGTTTTGTGTTTTCCATAAATGATTTTTAAGATCCATTTTTGTAGGACTATGATGATTATATGCTCCACCCCATGCAATTAAACCATACCTGAGTTGTGATTCAACTAAGGCGTAATAAATAGACTTCAGCTGCTCAGTACTTACCATCGTTTTGTAGTGCCTGAATAAGTAGAGCAAACAACGTAATTTTCCTGTTAGTTTTTTGATATGGTGGTCCCATTTCAGATTGCAGTCAATAATCAGTCCCAAGTAGTTAGTTGTAGTGGTTGGTAGTATTGAAAAATTTATTACTGGGGTTGTTCGCGAGAGAGGGGGGAAGTTTTCAAAATTGATTTTCTGTATACTGAAGGGCACATAATGAGTTTTATCGAAGTTGATGGTTAATTTCCTAGAGTCAAGCCATTATTTCATTTTTGAAAAGTCTTCTTGTGCCTTATTGATTAAGCTTGTCCAATCATCTGCGTCATAAGAAACAGCAGTATCATTTGCGAAGCTTATAATTTGACCTTCGATATCATGAAAAAACAGGTTATTTAAGTAAATATTGAAAAGAGAGGGACCTAGCACAGTACCCTGTGGCACACCATACTTGATGGTTTTGAATTCACTCAAAGTTCCTTGAATGTCTACACATTGGCTTCTTTCTGTCAAATAACTCCTCAATAATTCCAGGCTTGGTCCTCTCATTCCAAAGTCCTCTAGTGTCTCCATCAGTTTCTCATGGTTTACGGTATCGAAAGCTTTAGCCAGATCCACGAAGATACAAAGTGATGGTTTGCCCTCGTCAAGTGATTTATATATCTTTGAGGTAAGAGTGGCTATTGCATCTTGAGTGGACATAGTCTCTCTGAAACCGAACTGCAGGGGGGAGAGGATATCATATTTTTCTAGAAATTTGCACAATCGTGATTTGATGACTGTTTATACTATCTTTGCAAGGCAGGAGATTAAGGATATAGGCCTATAGTTCAGGCAATGCGATTTGTCGCCTTTCTTATAAATCGGTTTAATTTTGGCTCTTTTGAATGAAATGGGAAAAGAACATTTCTCAGAACTACATTCGCAAGATGACATATAGGTCTATATATATCATCACACATGATTTTCAATGTATCTGAGCTTATTGAGTCTAGCCCGGGGGCCTTGTTCTTTTTGAGTTTGTGGATTATTTGCATTATTCCAGTTTCAGTGCATTCTTCTAAATATATTGTGTTCGGAATGCGTTTTTTCGTTCCTTTAAAATTTTTTGGTTCTATAATTTGCTGTGCTAGAAGTTCTCCTAAGCTGGTGTATGTATCAACAAAATTATTGGCTATTTCCAATGGATTATTTGAAATCGCATTATTTTGTAGACGAATTTCTCTTATTTCAGTTTTTTCATTATTCTGGTTTGTAGACTCCCTTAGTGTTTCCCATAATTTTTTTGAATTTTTTTTTATTTTTTACAATTTTTTCCCTGAAAAAACTGGCTTTTGTTTTCCTTATGAGAAGATTGAGATTATTTCTATTAGCTCCATATTCACTTTGGAGTTCAATGTTTTCCCAATCTTTGTGCCTCTGTTTCTTCAATTTATTCCGTTTTTTGATGGATGTAATTATACCACTAGTAATCCAAATTTTCTTTTTCTTCACATATTTTATTTTGACTATGGACCTCTGTATACACATTTGGATTTTTTCTGTTGAATCATCTGCCAAGCTGTCGGCATCCTTGTTCTGGAGAAAGTCGTTCCAGGATTCCGCAGCGATAAGTATTTTCAGTCTTTTATAATTTCTTCGTTCTTCGGGCTATGATCTGATTTTTCGGGTGTATTCTCAATTTTAAGCATTGTAGTGAATTGGTCGCTAATGAAGCTTTTAAACGCGATTAGTATAACGTTGTTAACTATATTACTAGTGAATAAATGGCCCAAGCATGAATCATCAGATGTTATGTTAATTTGTATCTACTTATTTGAGCGCTGACTTCGTGTTCTCTCGTTCAAGGCAGGTCCACCAGTTATTGGTTTAATATTCTTCCTGTATCCGAAGGTTTCGGGTGTATTGGCGTCAATAATGGGTTTCTTGCTTTCTGCTTCTTTGGAATACTCCTGTGTAATGGGAACGGCTGCTTCTTCTGGAAATTCGAAGTCTTTTTCAAAATTTCCTAAATTCGGCGGTTTTTTTTCGGGCCGAGATGGAAAATCATGTTTGACTGGGTCCTTAACCAGTACCCAGACAGTGTTGGACTCATCCCCACGGAGATGCCTACCAACCAAACCCACCTCAAACTCGCCGTTACTCCCGCCTTGGAATCACTACCCTAGCATACTTCAAAACGGGCGGCGGTCCCTCACACACTCTCCTCATGTTCCTCCTTCTATCACTCCCACCTCTCTCATGCCATAGCGAGTCCTTCTCTTTCCCTTATCATGCTCTCTACTACGTCACTTATCTCAATCCATTCCTTCTCGACCCTCAACATAATCTCCACCATATTTTCCCAATACACCGCCTCTCCCAGTTTGTTCTCTAACTTCTTCAAAACTTCCTCATTCTTCCAGCATCTAAACAGATGTCCCACATCATCCTTCACTTCACATTACTCGCACACTCCATTTTCTTTTTTCCCAATCTTGTGAGGTAACCCACTCTCGACCCATGCCCTGTGAGCACCTGCGTCAAGAAGTAGTTCACCTCTCCAAATTTCCGGTCCACCCAATTTCTCCTGCTCCCAATCGCTCCTTTCAGCGCGCCCTCATACTCATCCCACCTTTTCTCTATTTCCCCATCCATCCACTCATGTACTTCCTCTCTGTTCGCACCCCTCCAGCGTTTCTGTCTGGCTCTAGCCATCAAGTCCAATGGATAGGACCGTGACAGCACTGCTGCTGCCAGTCCACCCACTGTCCTGGGTTGATGTAGGGGTCTCGGGTCTAGCATACTTCCAGAGATGATAAAAAAAAAATTTTCACGGAAATGTATTGGTAGATGATAATTTTTAAATTTACCAAAATCAGCCATCCCCACCCCTTCACCCTTCACCGACACCGTGAAAAATTCGTAAAAATAAATTTTTAAATATGGAATCAAATTCTACGTACTTTTTCACGTATAACCCTGAAATTTCATTTCAATAACTTTTTTTTTTAAAAGTTATGCGGAAAAAATGTTTTAAAAAAATTGATAATTCCATAAATATAAAAACCTTTATTCCGTCTTTACGAATAAAAATAAAAATTTGATATTTGGTATATGTATATTTAACAGAATCACTAAACAAAATAACATAACTATCCATCCCCATCCCCCCCGTAGGGGGGGATGGGGGGGTGTCACCTTCAAAAATTCGTAAAAATGAATTTTTAAATATGGAATCAAATTCTACGTATTTTTTCACGTACAACCCTGAAATTTCATTTTAACAACTTTTTTTTTAACAAAGTTATGCGGGAAAAATGTTTAAAAAAAATCGATTATTCCATAAATATAAAAATCTTTATTCCGTCTTTACGAATGAAAATAAAAATTTGGTATTTGGCATATGTATATTTGATGGAATAAAATTTGCGATAAAA
>CAJUYG010001480.1:35211-49578 GCA_910591675.1 Galerucella calmariensis
TATGGTATGATATTTGCATATAATTTATTTTATCGCAAATTTTATTCTATCAAATATACATATGCCAAATACCAAATTTTTATTTTCATTCGTAAAGACGGAATAAATATTTTTATATTTATGAAATAATCGATTTTTTTTAAATTTTTCCCTCATAACTTTGTTAAAAAAAAGTTGTTAAAATGAAATTTCAGGGTTATACGTGAAAAAATACGTAGAATTTGAGTCCATATTTAAAAATTCATTTTTACGAATTTTTGAAGGTGACCACCCCCCATCCCCCCCTATGGGGGGATGGATAGTTATGTTATTTTGTTCAGTGATTCTGTTAAATATACATATGCCAAATATCAAATTTTTATTTTTATTCGTAAAGACGGAATAAAGATTTTTATATTTATGGAATTATCAATTTTTTCAAAACATTTTTTCCGCATAACTTTTTAAAAAAAAAGTTGTTGAAATGAAATTTTAGGGTTATACGTGAAAAAATACGTAGAATTTGATTCCATATTTAAAAATTCATTTTTATGAAT
This sequence comes from Galerucella calmariensis, assembly GCA_910591675.1. Taxonomy (NCBI): domain Eukaryota; kingdom Metazoa; phylum Arthropoda; class Insecta; order Coleoptera; family Chrysomelidae; genus Galerucella; species Galerucella calmariensis. Next base: position 35,748 of record CAJUYG010001480.1, read on the forward strand.
TTTTCACGGTGTCGAACCCCCCTTCCCCCCCTAGGGAAAGGGTGGGGATGGCTGATTTTGGTAAATTTAAAAATTATCATCCACCAATACATTTCCGTGGAAATTTTTTTTTATCATCTCTGGAAGTATGCTAGACCCGAGACCCCACATTAACCCTGTCCTGTACGCCTGCACCACCCTCAGAAGTATACCACTCGCATTCACCCCTGCTTTCTCACCCCACACTTCCGCGCCATACAGCATACTCCGCTCTACCGTCCTACCAATTATTCTCCTCTTCCATTCTCCCAGTCCTTTCACATTACCCATCAATTTTCCCAGCCACGCCGCCCTCACTTTTGCCTTCTGTGCAGCCAACATATGGGTTTTGAAGGATAATTGGCTATCCAACCACACCCCCAGATATTTCACCGCTCCCTCCATCCGAATTCTCTTTCCCTTCACCATCACCCCCACCTCCCTTGCCTTGCTCCGTCCCTCCACCAGTAGCCCCACAGTCTCATCCTCAGCCACTTCCAGTTCACACCGCTCTATCTTCTCCACAATCTTCCTACACATCCTCTCCGCCTTTCTTCCTATCTCCACCTCTCCCTTTGCCGTACATACCACACAGATATCACCGTAATCTGACATCCCTCTTCACATGCTATCCCACAAACTTCATCAAACACACACTTCTAAAGCGTCGGTCCCAGAACCAGCGCCGAGATGCATGACTTCCCTTCTACAAACCCATGTTGGTTTTCCCTAAAACTTCCTCCTTAATCCTAACCTTCATTATTCCCTTCATCAATTTACCCAATCCACACAGCAGGCTGATGGGCCTGTAGTCCCCCGCCTGTTTCCCATCCCTACCCGTCTTCTTCACAAGGATGTTAAACAGTTCCAAAAAGTATTCCCCATTATCATCCAACAGCCTCTTCACCATATCACCTCTCATGCCATCTATCCCTGGGGCTTTCCTTACCTTAACATTTCTCCCCCCTCCTCTATTTCCCACTTCTCTACCGACCTTATCCCCCTCATTTTCCCTATCTTCCTAGTATCCTGGGCTTTCCGAATTCTGCCCTCCCCACCTCCTTCTACCCCTGTAATCAATTTCTTTATAATCCTTTCCTCCCAATCTTCCTCTAGCACCACGTTCCTGTCTCCACCCATTCTTTTCACCGCTATCTCATAGGCTTCCCCCCATTGGTTGTTTTCCAACTCCCCCAGTAACTCTTCCCACTTTCTTCTTTCTTCCCTCTCCACCCTGCGCTCCAGTTCCTTCTTTTTCTCCCCATATCCCCCTCTTCCCTCCATCCCTACTTTCCCCCTCAACATTCGTCTTCGTTCCTTCTTACACTCCACAGACTCTCTATTTCCTCATTCCACCAGTAATTAGCTCTCCACTTGCGCCTATTACCCCTTTTTCCTTCTCTCCTGCCGCTCTGTATCACATCATACAGTTTCTCTACATTATGCTCAAGTCCCCTACCTATCTCCTCCCTTACTTTCTTCCTCATTCTTTCTGTCTCGGCCTTCGTCCACTTCCATCCCCACTCTTCCACCAATTCCTTTCTCCCTCCTCTTATATTCGTCTCCACATACCTATGTAAACTCAAGCTTTCCTCATCCTCCAGTACCCTCCAACTACTCACTCTTTCCTCCAGCCATTCATCACACGCTGTTATGTCAATAAATGATGAACCCCCGTCACCCCTCACGAAGGTGGGCTACAGTTCATCATTCAGCACCGCCAATCCGTTGGATGCCAATACTTCCTCCAGGATCTCTCCTGTCCTGTCCGTTTTTGTTCCTCCCCAGGCAGTATTCTTGACATTAAAGTCGCCTGTTACCATTCTACTTACAACTCTCCTTTTCCCTTTAGACACCCTAAGATCTTCCTCCAGTCCTGTCATACTCCTCTCATATTCTTCCGGGCTGACATTTAGACTTATATACACACTGTACACCACCATGTCTCCAATTCGTACTACCACCCTACCGTTACCCTTTCCCACTTCATCCGCCCTCATTCCATCTCCCACCACTCTTATTCCTGCCTCTCCTGTATCATCCATTATCCAACCTTGCTTTCCCACATATCTAGCGTTCACCTCAGATCCACACACCACATCCACTTCCCTCCTACCAATTACCTCATCTAGAACATCATGTGCTACTCTGCATTTCCCAAAATTTATTTGTAACACCCTCCATCCCTCCTCTACATTTTTTCTTCCCGAGGTCTGTTCTCCCCTTCCTCCTATTTGACCGAACTAGTGAATAAATGGTCCAAGCATGAGCGTGAGTTTCCTTGAATCCTCGTATATGTATTTATTTGTGAGATTGAATTGTTTTCATTCAGAATGTTAAGATAATCATTCGAATCATTTGTTTCAGGAAGTATATTTATGTTTATATCTCCTCCAAATATAATCTGATTATTATTGTCCTTTAAGTGGTCTCCAATGAAATTTTCAAGGCACTCATTGAACTCTTGTATATCTGTTGATGGTGACCTATATATCCCTACAATAACTATATTACTTTTCTCCAATCTTACTGTTAGTTTTATTGCCGTGGATTCATGTATTTTGATATTTTGTGTACTGTAGTTAAAACAACTTTTGATGAAAATTACTACTCCATCATTTTGATTGAGCTTTCCTTCGCTATATATCAGATCGTATCCTTTCAGCCGGTATAAATCGGTATTTTCAATGATTCTGGTTTCTGTTAAGATTACGCAATCAAAATCCTCCTCAATTTGCTGTAAGTCAATCTGAACATCTTCAAAGTGCTTCGAAATACTACAAATATTTTGGTTGTATACCGAGAATCCATTTATGGATTTGAGTTTATTTCTACAATCTTCATAGGATTCGTATACATAAGTCTCCGGCATATTTCCCTTAAAATCTCTAATGTAAGCGTCCATGTTATAGCCCAGTGAGCAGCAAAAACAAAAGTAAAAGAGTAGGTGAAATTTAATCAACGTATGAATCAATAAATGCATTAATGTTAACAAGGTGATTGGAATGATTATATACTAAATAATAGAAATAAAAAACATGCATAAATGAGTGAATCATCAGATGTTATGTTAATTTGTATCTACTTATTTGAGCGCTGACTTCGTGTTCTCTCTTTTAAGGCAGGTCCACCAGTTATTGTTTTAATATTCTTCCTGTTTCCGAAGGTTTTGGGTGTATTGACGTCAATAATAGGTTTCTTGCTTTCTGCTTCTTTGGAATCCTCCTGTGTAATGGGAACGGCTGCTTTTTCTGGAAATTCGAATTCTTTTCCAAAATTTCGTAAATTCGGCGTTGGAGGTGCACTGTTTGCTTCGCGTTCCTCTGAGCGATTTATTTCTACCAGGTCTTTTACCGTATAGACTTTATCATTGGCGTAGAGTTTATTTCCTTTTATATAATATCTATCGGTAGGATCTTCTCTAGCTTTGTTCAAGAAGGTTCTAAGAATTCATCTAGTTGCCGATTGGAAAATTGAAGGTGATTTTGTTATTTTTTTCAATGTTTCATACATGAAGTACCTATATATTTTTTTGAAGATCAATATCAACGGTAGATTTCTTCCTCCCCCACTCCAGCATGGGTGATACAGAAAAATGGCTGCAACAATAGTGTGGAATAAGGACAGTAATTTCCGGAGTTGACACTTTTCACCATCCTAAATTAAAGAATAATTTGTAAGAAATCCAATTCCATTCCGTAGATAATTGGATGATAGATTGCGCAAGCGGAAAAGTATGAACTTGAAAACAAATTCAATCTTTGAAGATGATTTTGTAATTGCAATTGTTCCCCAGAATTCTAGGACCTATGGTTTTCGAGATATGGTACTTTGTTACCCTCTTATTGAATCATCCGCTACAAAAGTACAAAAGTGACATGAGAATGAAGTGCTATTGCTTCACTCCATTTTGTATTTGAAAGCTGTTTTATTATTGTAATGTCAGCTGAGGAAAGTTTTTATCAATATTAAAAATTGTTACAATTGATGAAGATTGTACTCAAGCCTTCACAGTTTGTTTCAGAAAACAAAGGCCGTATTCCACCAGAGGATATCTAATAATCTGATAATAAACACGCCCCTGTATAATGTTCATAAATACAGAATATATTCAATCATTCGTTTGGGTCGTGATCAATAGCCCAGGTACCTCAATTCAATCTTTGTACCATTTTCAATTTTGTTTTCATGGCTACAACCACAATTGTTTTTGCTTGGAATACCTTCCAAGGCTGAAGTTTTTCCCAATTCCTTCAATACCAGCCGCAGTTCAAGAAAAAGAAGAGCATGAAGGGCTTCTGTTCTCCTCCACGAGACTTTCGATTCAAAAGTGATGCTAGGCTATATCGACACTAAACTGTTAAGCCAGTGAACCAACACGGATCGCATTCCCCTGGTTGGTCCATGGTACACCTCTGCATTACTGGAAAAGACTAATTGACCTGGTAGTAATTTTTTACAGGCTGGACCTATAATTTAGTTTGGAAGTGTCACTCCTAGATATTTAACTCAAGTAGATATAACTAGTATTTCTCAGAACAGTTGTACTATACCTTACGGGTAAACTCTTCTGTTCTGAAAAGCAGCTAATCGAATACAACTTAATTCGGAATTCTAATCCATGGATATCAAAATGGAATGATTTTCCATTTTTTCAAAAATCATCTACGTAGACTTTTTTTCACATAAGAAGATGTCACGTAAAATTCGCCAACTGTCTTGTACAGAAAAAAAATCGGTCTAGTTCATGTGTGAATGTTACTATTTCTCCATCACTAAACATAGCCCACAATGTAAAAACGTGCAAAAAAATAATTTACCAAGATAATTTCAATTTTTTACAAAAATAGCATTTACCTGTAATGTGATTTCCGTTTGTATACTCCATAATCTGGAATACCAAAATAATGTACACCAACAGAATGAAATTTCCAGAGAAAAATGAAGATTGGTGGAACATTCTCAAACGAAAAATAACCATGTTCAAATGATATCCATCATTAATGGGCTGTCTTTTGAACTTTTATTCCAGTGGTTCACATCTGAAATAGAAGGAAATTCCTTTAGTAGGTATCAAAATTTGCTCGAAAGTTATATGTCCAAGTAAAAAATGGAAAGATTTTTTTTTATTCTGTTATTTAACGTCGGTCTATTTCTGCGACTGAGGATAATCACCGACGCCGGGCGCACTCACCCCTAACCGGAAATTTTGGCGAACCCACTAGTGTTCCAACCAGTGGTAGCGTTCTTTAACGAGCCCAACATCCATGGACTCGGGACCTCGGTTTTACGTCTCCTCCGAAAGACGGCATATCTACATTATACCTCGTGCTCATTGGTATAATGCCTGCGAGCTGTGATATGCTAGTCCGCTGCAGGCTGTACGGGCCCTATACGATGGTTTTCCCTGGCATGGTCGTCACCCATCCAAGTACTAACCATGTCCGACCTTGCTTGACTGTAATTATCGCATCAAACGTGTTTCACTACAGAGCTGGGTCGTCGCCCGAATAAAAAGATGAAAAGGTAGAACGTGTCGCGGGACACACGGTAGGAACTTTAGTTCCTTTTAAGGAAAAATTATGTAATACATTTGACGTTATAGATAAACGAATTTCATATTCTTAGGTGGATGAGTAGTAAGCATACCAGACTCTCACGCGGTAGACCCGGGTTCGATTCCCCGTGAGGAAATTTATTTTTACTGTTAATTCCATTTTTAAATAATTATTCTGCTTGATATTAATAACGACAACAGGTAGACGTTTGAAATATTTAGCAGAATATTCATTATTATAGATAATAGTACGGTACCCTTCATGAGGGAGTCCGACTGGCAACATCTACTTATAACAGCATCGTATATTTAAAAAGGAAACCGTAGCATTGTACAAATTGTACATTTAAGAACTGTACGTTTATCACAAGAAATTAGTGAAGACATAAAATTAAATTGGTACGATTATGAATAGAATTGTTGAACATTTTTAATTTCAAGTTATATTTATTTTACAGTATATTCAAATGTTTATTTTCTAGATTTTTTCTTGAATGGATGGTAGAAAAAATATAATGTTCGACTCGTGTGGATTGTCCATATCCACACTAGTTGCACAAACTACTATTCTGCACAGTTTACAAAATGGAAATGTAGGCCATCAGTTAACTAAACGGATATGATTTCATATACATCTTAGAACGTATATGAAATCCACCAATCAGCATTCGAGTTTAGTATCCGTCATTCATCTTTTTTCAATTTAAAAGATACGTCAAAAAAACTTTCTCGTAGAAACGCACTGGATCAAGAATATTCATTTACAAAGATAAACTTAAAAGAAATAATCCGTACAAATTACCAACAAATACCTAAAACAGAATAAAATGGGTATTTAAGGGGACCTCAGATTTTATAAAATTGTGTAATAGGTACATCTGACGTTATAGATAAACAATTTCCATATTTCTTAGTGGCCGAGTAGTAAGCAATCCAGACTCTCACGCCGTAGACCCGGGTTCGATTCCCGTGAAAAAGTTTTTTTTAATTGTTACTTTTATTTTTTTAAATAATTATTCTGCTTGATAATAATAACAACAGGTATACGTTTAAAATATTTAGCAGAATATTCATTATTATAGATAATGGTACGGTACCCTTCATGAGGGAGTCCGACTGGCAACATCTACTTATAACAGCATCGTATATTTGAAAAATGAAACCGTAGCATTATACAAATTGGACATTCAAGAACTGTTCGTTTACCACAAAATTAGTGGAAACATAAAATTGAATTGTAAAATGTTTAATTTGAAGTTATAAGTATTACAGTTTATAGAAATTTTTATTTTCTAGATTTTTTCTCAAGTGAGTCGTAGGAAAAATATGCTGCTCGACTCGTGTGGATTGTCCATATCGCACTCAAACGATTGAGCACTCCGCCCACGGCGTCGTGCTCAAACTTCGTCCTCGTGCGATATGGCCATCATATCCACACTAGTTGCACAAACTACAATTTCTTTCAAAATATGCCCTTTTACATTTAAAAACAACCTGCCAAAAGTCAAATCCATTTATCCATCCATTTGAAAGTTATCGAATTAAAACATTCAAGTTTTCAAAATTTCAATACCCTGTATTTCGAAAAGTAATTGTGCTAGACCCCTTAATCGCGCAAAAAGAAATTATGGAAATAATAGTAAAAATTGATCCGAACAAATTCAAGTAGATCACCGGCACTGCGAATACCAGCTTTGCATAGAATTTAAATATAGCATCGGTGGTTCAGTGGTAGAATGCTCGCGTTGCACGTTCGAATCCCGGCAGGAGCATATTATTATGAATCGCTGCTTCGTAAACGAGAGAGAGACTAAGGAGGCACAAGCACGCAAGCAAGGCACATAACGAAGCAAGGCACATAACGAATCAACGTAACATAACGTAGCGTAACGTAACGCGCAACGGTCAGATCTTTTGCGTCGCGACCCCTGGTCGCTCAAACATAACCTGGCGTAAAGAACTAAAGTTCCAATAATGGCTTTTTTGTTAATTATATATTTTTTGTAATTATACCCTTGATAAATGGCACATTATTCTCATGATCTGCTGCGTGAACTTGTAATGAATCTATTGCATCTACAAAAGATTGTAGCTTACTCGCAACACCTTTAAACTCATTGGGTAATATGGTGGATCGAAAAATGTAGTAAATTTATAAGAGTTTTTTAATGCTATCGGCCCAATTGGCAAACGTTGCTAAGCCCATTTATGCGTGTTTTTATGAAAAAAAAATTATTTTTTTATTTCTTGAGGTGCCCCCACCCACATTTAAAAAAGATAATATCATTTTTTTTTCAAATTTTTTTGCCCTATTAGAAAAAGCTTTAGGCTCGTCTAAAAAGCACCTAGATAAAAACTTGAGCATGTATGAGCATTTTTCCAGGTGCCCCAAATAACAATCGAGTTTTCAAATTTTCCTATTTTACTAAGTTTGTTACATTATCATAAAAATGAACAAAAAAATCATTATTCTAGCTGATATATTCAACTAAATATGAATATGTTAAAATCAAATGATATAAAACATAAAATAATCATTTAAATCTAATCTCTGCTTTTGTATTAAAATTTTTCATTATGGTTCTTGACTCAAGCCTGGATCTTATGAATCCGTCTCTTCTTGCTTGTCCACAAACAAGCGAAGCAGCCTCGGTTACCAATTTTACACACCTTTCGGTTCCTTGTGTGTGGCATGGAAAGCTAGATAAGTATGGAAATTTCGTTGAGAGGTTCTCATCTGATACAAAACTTTCTAAGTCTTCATCCAAGATGTCTTTTAAAACTGGAGGATCTAATCGCTCGTTTATTTCAGCCCAATTAATTGAATCTATGTAATCGTTGGCTTCCATATTTATTTTAGGCACACGACAATTTCTGACAGAAGAATTTTGATTCATCTGTCTGGCAGAAATTACTCTACAGACAGCTAATCTTCGAATAATAACTCTATCGTCATACAACATAGCTAGGAGCAAATTCTCCATGTGTGCAAAAAATCCATTTCTTTGAATAAAAACGTCAACTGTTTTCCTAAGCCAATCCGGCATATATCTTGAGTATACGATCATCCTCCATAGGTGTTTAGGACCTTCGATGCACAATGGCTTTACTTTGATAATAAACCATATTGGGCCATAAACTTTCATAATATAAGTAACCAAATGTCCCAAGGTTTCAGAAGGCTTTTCAGTTGCCACATAAAGACGAGGGATTCGGTTTGCACTCGTCAGCCATCTAGAATGCACCACCGGTCCAGGTTGAATAGCAGCTTAATCTTGACAGCATTCTCCTGAGGACACAGATTTCATAATATCCAACAAATAACGCTGATCTGTACTCAAAATATTCCTATCTACATCTGGAAATGGATTTGCCTCGATCTTCTCGAACTTAGTGATAGGAAGCGTGTGACAAGTTTGTAGTGATTCACCAACAGCACCAGAAAATGCTTTAGGTCCCTGAGTTACACCGTCAAGCTGAACCAAAAGATGACGTAAAGGCAGTCCGTTAAGATGTAACATACAAATAAAACATTAAAGGGGACGACTCAGCTGGGCTTCTAGAAGAGTTATTACACCTGCTTTTGTACCAGTATTGACGACCGTTCCATCGCATCCGACTGCAATGAGTGAATCAGTTGATATTCCTTCATCGTTGAAAACCGTTGATATTTCATTTCTAATGCTAGTCGCAGATCCAGACGAAACAGCCAAATGCCCAAGGTAAATAGAATTTGGTTCCTGTTTAAAGGAAATATGTTCTTCTTTGACAGTACTACCGTAATACTTATCGCCATTTTTAGTTTGTGTTCTAGTATTATCCTTTCGTCCGTCGAAATAGAGACCTTGTACTGTTGCAGCTACATTTGCTTGTAGTTTTTCCCAGTGTTTCTGACGTTCTCTACGAACTTATTTATTCAATCAATCAATTACATTGTCGTCTAAAGTATCTAAATCACTCAACTTTAAACTAACTTTACTCATTTGATGGATAGATTAATTTAATAATTTTCTACCCCTATCTTTTGACAACCTGAAAAAAAAGTCACTTGGAATGTAAGTACCTATGGGGCACCCGAGGGAGAAAAAAAAAATTGTAAGAAAAACATTACGTCACCATGCCACGGCCCGTGAGGGGTGGGGCACTTGAAGAATATGCTTGAATAATTTTTTTCAAGTAAAATCCTTGTCTGTCTGTTTAAAATATCATGCCACCAAGGCCGTGAAAAAAAATTGAAAAAAAAAATAAAAAAAATTTTGAGTGGGTGGGGCAACTGAAAAAAATTTTTGAAATGTTTTTTGTTTTGTTATTTCTTCTTTTATGAGGGTTTAGCAACTTTTGCAACCTAGGCCAACCTAAAAAAAATATAAAATATTTTCGATCCACCCTATTGGGTAATATTCTTTCTGCCGAATAAAAAAATTCATTGATACTCAACGCCATCTTCTTATCATCTTTCGTACTTAAAACCATATTTTCATTACATTCACTATCGCTCATTTTTTCTATTACCTCCTGATTAATCAAATTCAATAAATCTAAGAGAGGAATTAAGAAATGACAATATCTATATACTTTCTACAATTCAGCTGATTTCTTTTCCTTCTTCTAGTGTTATACCCGTTGCTATTTATGTGATGGTTATTGATCCTAAGACTCGTAATCAGCATCGCTTTGTCACTCAAAATCTTTGATGGGATGCAAATTTCTTTTTTCCGTGAAAGTGATCGGATCGAGTGTAACTTCAGATAACTTCATGTTAAGACTGTCTTTAACGGTGAAATAGGGCATTAGCAAATTGGACACAAATTCCGACGCTTGGGTTGAAATCACATTTATGTAATGAATGATAAATTATATAATACATGTGTGCTCATTTGTTAAATTCTGATTTTGATGGAATAATAGTTATTTACGTAATAAGTGGGATATGGACATTATTAACGCACGCATGTGTAATCACATTAAGGAGTTACTAATTCCTATCACACGTGTTACGTACAACATTTCATTTACAACTGTTCATTAGTATTATTAACAGTACCCATATCATCATTTGAAAAAAAAATGCAATCCAACGTATTTTTAACAATTTTTACTGCAAACATGAGGTTGCGTATTATATTTTGTGACCATAGCAACAAAGACAAATAAAGCTGTGGAAATAAAATAAATTAGTGATGTCATTAAATTCTCAAAGTTGAAATGAATAAAAATCTATGAAAATGAGTTCAAGCGGAGACAATCTCCTTTCGGAAATTGAAAATGCAGCTTCCAGTGTTATTTTTAACATTTAATTCTGTTATTAATATTTTTCTAGATTCTTATTATCGCACTAGTGCGGTAATATACGTCATTATGACACCGAAAATGGTGTCAAATTATACCCGTTATATGACAGTTGTAGATAAAGCTATTTATCTAATTATTAAATTACTAAGATTCTTTTCATAGATTTAAGATTCCTTATAGAAGCAAATTCCTATAAATTAATCAAGCCCTTTCAAAACTTTATCGTGCGCCTACGATGAAGAGAAATTTTCACATGCACGTAAGAGCTGTTTACCAATTTTGCTGGAGACCGGTATTACTCTTAACGTTCGAGATCCTTATACCATTTTTTGCGCGATCGTACCTATTGAAATAAATTTCGAATAAAATAATTTAAATTCCTTCAAATTGAACGAAATGTCGAAAGTGACATTTGTACTTCTCGATCAGTTTAAAATATAATTTACATTTTGGTGAAATTGTTTTGATGCCATTTATCACTTTTTATATTGTTCTGTTCAGTTCTGTTCATTAAAAAAATATAGATCTTCTTTATTTTTTTTGTTCCTTTCGTGTAATGAATGAAGTTATATATCATTTAGGACCACTTCAATGTATGTAGGGTTGTCGATAAGTAATTTACTTACCGACATCTGAACGGTTAGTGAATCACTTACCGACGTGCTAGACCTAGAAACCAGTAAACACAACCTACCGTCCTGGCAACCGATGCTGTAAATAAACAAAAAAGATCGATTGCGCAAAAAATTATTTTATTCGAAATTTATTTCAATACGATCGCGCAAAAAATGGTATAGGCATCTTGAACGTTGAGGGTAAAACCGGTCTCCAGCAAAATTCAACACTCCTGTAGACCGGTAAACAACCCTCACCGTTCTTAATACAATATACTATTAGCTATAACTGCGAGATTATGGTATGTATGGGGAATATTATGTCAAAAATATTTGAAAAAGTTTGTTCAAGAGGACATATTTGGAATGGTTTCCGGGATGATCGAGGGTTCGCAGTTTGTGGAAGGAATTACCATTTTTTCCCAGCATTATCTGAAAAGTGTAGCATGCCAAGGATTGCTTAGAAGCGATTCCACATTATTTCGGAAAAAATAGGTGTGTGGAGCAACTCATCAGTTGACCAGTTTTCTCTTCCTCAATTTTTTTCATGTTGTGAGGGTAGCAACATAACACACGAAAACACGTGAAATTTGCTGATATCAGCTCCATTCCATTCCATTTCTTTTTTTTTTATTTGCATAAACCTGTTGGTTCCAGAGACAATAATCTCAACTATCTCTGTGTTTATTAATAAAAAGAAATAATTTTGAAGATAGGACTCAGCTTCTACGGAGTCCAAGTGTGCGCCGGTCTCTGTATGATCAAAGTCATGCACTACGGTGATAACGGAGTTTTGTTCAATTCCAGAGAAAGATTTTCTTTTAGGGACAAATTATCTTGAATCACTTCATGTGAATCATTATTTGTGTGTTTCTGTTCTGACTATCAACAGGATTTTCTTCGTCAGATAACTTACTATTGCTATTTCCAAGCTCATCAAATATAACCTCATTCATGTCGTCATCTGCATCCGAATCGGGATTATACTCAGTGCCACTAGAGACATATTGCTCTTCATCGGAGCATCTTCAAATGATCGTCATATTCCTGTTTTAATAGGCCCCTAAAAGTTTCCTCCATACTCATAGCTTCCACGCTCAGAACCACGTGCTTTACCCATATCGCGCGCACGATTTGACTGTTGTGTCCGAAATCCTTTTTAAAACTGAATTTTAAGTGTTATGTATGTTATCTTTGCCACTGGAACGAAAAGATTTTGGATGACGCTGAAACACTGTAAAAATGATGGAAAATAGTTCTTGCTTAACTGACTAATCTAATTCGGCGGTAAACCAAGTCAGTTCGCAGGGCTTTGTTACCTTATGGATCTTGAGAAATATAAAAAAAAACTTTAATGAGACTAGAGAAAGGGAAACATTTCCAGGGTGCCAGTGATTTTCTTTCCTGGAAGAAAATTAGAAATAAAATCGAATTAAATTCTTAGCTAACTTTTAAACTGTTATTTCAAAAGACTTAAAGTTTCTGTGTAGTAAATAAAACTATCTAAGTAAAAAAAAGTATATAATCACTATCGTGAGATTAACAATGAAAGTGCGAAAAAGGAGTGAGTAATCAACAAATACATAAGAAAACAAAGATTTTAAACTACTAATAGGTATGTAGGTGAAGCCTAACACTGTACGTTACTCATTGGTTTCCCAGTTTACTCAATCATCTAACAATAAATTTCTGGTTGGATTTCTCCTAAGCCATAAGACCAGAAATTTCTAACTTATCCTCTCAATGAACAGTCGCTACATACTGCAATATATGGAAAGGTACCGGATCTTGGAGAATTTTGCTCCTTGACTATTTGCAAGTGAACTTTGTTTGTCCCACGGAACGGTTCAGTTTTTCCTGTTTCAACTCCTGGAACTAGAATTCTCGAAACTAAAGTCGATACTCATTATAGATGTAGTACTCCTAGAAACGTTCTAGGAACCTCCTAGGACCTTTGTACACCATGGGACCGTGCACTAATCATGATTCTTATGAGATACGTCGGCAAATATTCATTTCCAAACTGATGAAGATAATTATAATTTATGGATTACTGCACAGTTCACTTGATGATTTGTCGACAGACGATGAAAGAAGACCTGCCGGTACCTTTTCCGTTCTTATTTAAATACACTAATACAATATAACAATACAATGATACTTTAAAAAACATTGATTTGTGGTCTATTAGTTTATTCCACCACAAATCACAAGTGTGGAATAATTCATTAAATTTTCGAATGCAATATTTTTAGGAAATATATTGTTACGTTTATTCTAATTTATATTTACAATTAATTTAAATTTACAGATTTATATTCAAATACAGTCCTTATTTAATAATTTATAT
>CAJUYG010001480.1:49588-67950 GCA_910591675.1 Galerucella calmariensis
ATTTACAGATTTATATTCAAATACAGTCCTTATTTAATAATTTATATAATACACTAAACACACACAAACTATAATTTATATGAGAGTCACTTAATAAACACTTTATCGAGGCCCGATTGCTTTCTTTCAGTATCAACACTAACTGACTAACTAACTCCACTGCGATGCTCGTCGCCTATTCATACTCGAACGTCGTGTAGTTCGAGAAACCTCTCGAAGTCCTGGTGGATGCGCTGGGTTTTTCTAGATGTCACGTGTTCCAGATCATTCTCGAAAATAAGGCGGAGGAGCCATAGTCGTATCATATGGGAATTTCACTGGGGGCACTAATTGAGCACATTAATGCAGCAGCTCGCGTAATAATATATAGACTATTTCACCAAAAATCAATATCCTGAAGTGATTAATCGATAAATATATAAGCTGAAAGGTTGAACGCGAAATCCGCGTTTCAATATTTCTACAGTATTGGGACACCAATGGGTTCAAAATTTTATTAATAACGCATATTTTCGGCTTTGGTAAATTGAGGCAATAGCACCTTGAACGTATATATACCTACGGCGGCTGGGACTACAGACCCACTTTATAAAAAACATATTTACGCGGCGTTGAAACAGAAAGGGTTGAAATCCACGAAGGAGCAGATAAACCTGGGAGTGTAGTAAACAGGAAGGGTTATGATAGACTTTCGCAAGCTTCGAACTCAATCATATGCACAAAAAAGAAACTACCTATATATATATATATATACAATCTACTCAGTAGATATATGTACATATTGCTTCAAACTAAAAACGATATTTCTGTGATCCACAAGAGGCATTTTGTAGATAATATTTGAGCATACATCACTCTTTCTCAGTTGCTCATGATTATTCCAGCTACATTATTTTCAATTAGATTTCATTATATTTAAATTGGGAAGCATTTTTTTGTTGCAACTCCATTTTGAAATTTCCTGAGCGGATGCGAGTATCAGTTGAAATAAATTGGAGTCCGAAAATGTTCTCTAGTTCACTAATATTTTCAAAGGGATTGATAATGACAATTTTGTGGAACTACATATTTGATTTCAAGTTTTTCACGTCACAGTCATGCTCATTGATCGGTGTGGAATAATGTACGTCATTATTAGTGAAAAACATACAAATATTGTATTTATTATTAAACAAGTCCTAAGTTGATACAATTTAATTACATCAAAACAGAAGCAGATAGTTACGCATTTGTCCTTTTTCATTTGAACAGAAAATTTTGATGGAAGATTACGTGAGGAAGGTTCTGTATTCTTATTTCCTGTATTTAAGACATTTTCCCCATTCTTGGAATTCACTGAGTACCTACATTGCAGAAATATTATTGTTGAGCATGGTTCACATATACAATATGTCCCCCTGAGTTGGAATCATATGGAAAACTTTTTTATTATTAATGATAGAAAAAAAAGTTATCCTTATAAAAAGCTCTGCTATTTCTGAAACCTATAATACAGTTAGCAAATATCAAAATTTTCAGTCGTATACGAGGTTTGTCAAAAAATATGAGTTTTACTTAATAGTAAAGTACCTTTAAATTTGACAATATCGAAAAAGTTAAATATGTCGAAGCATTGGTATAGGTAAAACTTGAATTCGTTTGTTTCTAGCAATAATATGATGTTAGTTTTGTTATTTAGTGTTTGAATGTATTTTATTATTTGCAAAATAAATAAATATGCAGTTACTTCACGTTTTAAATGCAAAATCATCAAAAAACATAGGAAACCCAAATATTCAAATTGAAGCTATTACATATTCAATCGTAGTTTTACATTCTGATCAACTTTTTTCAGTAACATTTTTCGATATTGTCAAATTTAAAGGTACTTTACTTTTGAAGTGAAACTAATAATTTTTTACAAACCTCGTATACGCCTAAAAAATTTGATATTTGATGACTGTATTCTATGTTTTAGAAAATGCAACACTTTTTATGGGAAATAACTTTTCTTCCTAAAATTAATAATAAAAAAGTTTTCCATATGACTCTACCTTAGGGGGACATATTGTATATCCGATTTACATGATCATTTTTTCAAGTGAAACTTGGTAGTGGTAAAACTTATAGGCTGGTCGCGTAACCTTCACCTCAACTGACACCTGTCACCGTCATGTTGTGGTAAGAGATGCAGCCGGGGAACCAAGGGAAGAATTTGGCTAGTCAAATTAGCACCTTTACAAATAAAAACTCTTATCGGTTGGGTAGGAAGGCTAGTAAGGAAAAGGCTACACCGTGCAGAGGTTAAAGCTTCAATTTATGTATACTATGCATTGTTTCCACTGCGATTGAATTGAGAATGTCTCATGTTGCGTTGTGTGATGTTTGGTAGGGTCAAAACTAATGGATTGGTTACTAACTAACTGTCACCGTGTATCATAAGAGTAAAATTCCTGGAAAATTCAATTTATTGGTGAAAATTTCCTTTTCCTGTAAGCTTATGAATGAATTTTTCGAAAGTTGATTTTTTTTCCAACAACTTCTTGAGTGCACGATAACATTTCCTAAACTGGTTCATTTAAGTCTCCATATTTTCCCTATCCAGTGAAACATTCAAGGATACTAGAAATTTTTCCCCAGTTTGGATAATATCAGTAGTAATTTTTTTGTATTTTACGGAAAAACTTTTTTTCATCTTCTGGTTAAGTTTGCTCACGCACCAGTTGTGTTCCACATTCCATTCAAATGAATTTGTGAATTTGATAACTGGTCTCTGTATATTTTTAACTGCATAATGGTAAAAAACTATAAACGCGAGCAAGAAAATGCCTGCGATGATAAAATCTCACAAGAAGCAATTATCGATGCAAATGGGAATAACCCAAATTTCCTTCCCAGCTTTGAAGAAGTACGATAAAGCTGAAATCATTCGGAGAAATAATATTCTTCCCTTTTCTATGTGACTAGTCAAACATGTATTATTGCGGTTACATTTTTCTCGCAATGTAATAAATGAGTTTGTCGATTCACTGAATAAATGGGAACATTGATGCTTGCTCTGAAAAATAATTTAGATTTTCTAATACCCAAGTAGGCAAACCCAATATTTTCTGTAGAATGTTTGACAGTTTGACAGTGTATTAGGACAGTTTAAATCTTTCGTGTCAGTTTTTAAAAGAAATGTCGAACACCAGACCAACAAAGCTTAATAACCAAAGTAAATACAGATTTGAACTAGTTTTTGTTTACAATCCCGGTTAATGCTTTCGCATTAATAACCATCATCACATGATCGTTGCATAATATACTATTATTAAATTGCATGAATTTCCATGTTATATCTCATTTTTGTATCAATAAACCAATATTAGTATATTAGCTTGATTATATTTTTCACTTGTCAAAATCTGACATTTTTGCGGTTGGTTTCAACCAATAGCAATACTATTTCAGCCAATCATTCGGTATTATACTGATAAAACTGCTTCCTCATCGATAATACCTTGTTTACATTGAAACGTTAAAATTTTTCTTTGAATTTGTCATTATTGACAACTAAAAGTGCGTCGAAGTTTATTAAATTGTTGAAAAAATTAATCTTTCCAAATACAACTCGTTCTCTTCTAGGTAGCAGGAATGGCACAATGGGCACGCCAGTAGCATCAGTGCCGGAACCTTGGCTTGAGTTTGTCTAGGTTAGGGCTCGCCTGCACATTTAGTAGTACTAGTAGTAGCGTAAAAAATGGAAGGGGGGAGGTAATATATTCTTCCGAATGTACACCACTGAATCAAAAATTGAAAAATATTTTTCAATCAAAACATGCTTTATAACATTTAAAAACAACCTGCCAAATGTCAAATCAATTAATCCATCCATTTTAAAGTTATCGAATTAAAACATCCAATTTTTCAAAACTTCAAAACCCTGTATCTCGAAAAGTGAATGTGCTTGACCCTTATATCATTTTGTCCAATTTCACGAGAGGAATCTACATGCAAGCTTTGTAAGTGCTATTTGGAAATACCCTGTACAAAATATATCTTCCAACTTTCATAATACCCATTAGTGATTTTGAAAAAATGAAGGTGGAGCAGATTGGATAGAAATTCAAAAGAAATTAACCACTTCATTATTTTTAACTACTTGTCACCGCCAAAATAAATAATAAAGGGATGCATATCCATTAAATTTCACATAAATAATTTAAAATCGGTAATGGTCAAGAGAAATGCTGTGAAATACATCACTGAAATCGCTATCTCTATATGCATGGAGACGTAAGAACCACTGAATGTTTATTTGGAAATTGAGAATAGGAAAAATCGGAAGCAATGGAAAAAATTCTCGACAGAGCGGTTATTCGATTCACCAACTTCTAGGTTATGGGCCCAGAACTCCTGGGCCCTGTTCAACGGTAAACCGAGTTCTCCTTTTGGATCCAGTTCTGTCATAAAATAGAAAAAAAAACGTTTGACATTGCTAAAATAGTTAGTGGGCCGCCTATCGGCCATTTTTATGGAAAATATTTCAATGGGAAAAACACTATAATCGTGATATCCATGTCTAAAAAGTAATGAATGAAGTAAATATATATTTTCATCCATTTTATGATATGAGTAATGCAATAAATTACGTAATTTACATTTCAATTTTACGCGCCATTTGTAAAGGATGCTCCCATTGGCGCAATGCATTAAGTAGTCCTTACTTTACCTTTCCGTGCCTGTGGTCCCATGTATAACAGAATTAGTCAATTAAATTTGAGGTTATGCTTCATTGTAATTGTAGACATTAGCGTTTTCGGTTTGTTCCCCTCGGCTGCTCTGAAAGCATATGAAAGCGACCTACGACCGTGTTGCGTTTAAACGAAAGATCTGCACTATTTTGAAGTGTTCTGTTTCACATTTTTACTGCTTCAAAATATAAAACGATAGATCTCAACGGATCTGAGGATATTGAGAGCACTCCTGGAAATATAACCTCATGTTTTGTCAAAATAAGAAAACTGTTGTTTTATCGGGATTAACAAACAAGTTCTACTTGTATTTTGTCCATGTCTAATGCCACATCACCTATTTTGCATAACAAATACTAGATATTTGAATGAACTTCTGAAAAGTAGTCATAAAATCAAGGAGGTCATGTTTGCCATCTCTCGCCATTTGAAGCTTGAAAGACCTTACCTTGGTGATACAGATTTTAGCAAAACCAAACAGAATATTGGCTTTATTCAACTTTAAAATACAACGCAGTAATGAATACAAAATGACAATCTTTTGTGACAGACAACGTCAAACACTATAAACATAAGTTATGAAATCAAACAATTTTATTTTGTTAAATCTACATTATATTTAAACTTAAAGTGACGCGTTTCGCTAACACAGTAGCTTTTTCAAACGAATGGAGGTATAATGAGAAACTTTCAATTTATACAGTATTATTAATTAATATAGTATTAAGGCACTGTATAAATTGAAAGTTTCTCATTATACCTCCATTCGTTTGAAAAAGCTACTGTGTTAGCGAAACGCGTCACTTTAAGTTTAAATACATATAATGTAGATTTAACAAAATAAAATTGTTTGATTTCATAACTTACTATGGATCTACATCAAGTAAAAGCCTTATCTATTCAACTATAAACATAGTTCATACTACAATCTTCAATAAAGACGCAAGGAGACTATTATTATATTCGCCCCCTCTATGAAGAGATGTAGTAGGCTGGAGGTCTTCGGTTTCTGCACGAACGCCGTGGCTGACTGCTACCCACATCCGAATCAGCATCATCTGAATCAACATTGGCAGGTGAGTCTTGGTTCGGAGAGAAATCTTCCAGATGGTCATCATCAAAGTCACCATCTGACAGGTCTTCAACATTTCGTGATACTGGGGCCAGTTTTCTGTTGGAAACTGTTGTGTCCCGCCCGTCGGGAAGTCTGACAAAGGAATATTCTGGGCTACTCTGCAACAATTGAACTTTGTCCACAGCGGGGTCATATTTTGAACTCCTTACATTCCTTTTCATGGACACAAGTCCAGGTGAATGGAGCCAAGTCGGCAAAGACTGTCCATTTTGTGAACGACGTGGATGTTCAAGCATGCGCTCATGGGGAGTTGTGCTAGTGCTCGTACATAATAAAGACCTCGTAGAGTGCAGTGCAGATGGTAAAGCCTTCTCCCAGTTAGCAGTATCTTTTTTGTTGGATTTGAGGTATAGCTGGATCGTTCGTCACAGTGTACCATAAAGTCGCTCAACTTGTCCATTTCCTTGAGGATTAAAAGACGTAGTGCGGCTGCAAGACGTACCAATGGAAAATTAAAATCGTTCAAGTTCATCTGATATAAAAGACGTTCCCCTGTCTGAATGGATGTACGCAGGGGTGCCGAATGTAGAGAACAAATCCTTAAGACAGCTAATAACTGTACTTGAAGATACATCCTTACAAGCGTAGGCAAAAGGGAAGCGACTGAATTCATTAATTATTATCTATTTGCATACAAACTCGAGAAAACGCGTCAGCGGCGACATTCTGTTTCCCAGGTCTATATATAATATCATATTTAAAACATGACAGTTCCAATCGCCATCTCTCAATCTTTTTGTTCTTGATTTTGTTAGAGTGTATCTGATTAAACATAAATGCAACGGATTGTTGATCAGTGACGAGCAAAAAATGTCTCCCTATCAAAAAATGTCTCCATTTACGTAAACTTTCAACAATAGCGCGGGCTTCCTTCTCGATTGATGGTTGTCTTTACTCAGAATCGTTGAGAGTGCGCGAGAAAAATGCGACGGGGCGGCCTTTTTGTGATAGCGTCGCTGCAATAGCAAAGTCAAAAGCATCTGTCTCAACAGAAAACATTTCTTTGTCGTCGATTCCTGTTAGTGCCGATTTTGATATGTCAGTTTTGAGGTTTTGAAAGGCATTGATAGCTTCTGGAGATAGGGGGAATGTAGCCTCGATTAAAGGTCTGATTTTTGAAGAGAAGTTGTTGATCCAATTTGAATAATGTGCAAAGAGTCCGAGTGCTCTTTTCAATGTAGCGGAATCAGTGGGGATTTGAAAATTCGTCAGTGGTTCCAATCTAGATTTGTCCGGTTTGATAATATTGTTTTCGATAGAGTAGCCAAGTAGGTTTATCGATTCTGAAGCGAAAGTACATTTGTTCATGTTTAGAGTTAGGTTGTATTTTTGAGCAACCTTCATAAACATTTTAAGGTTTTCGTCATGATCTGATTTATCTTTACCGCATACGGTTACATCGTCAAGATATGCGAAGGTAACTTTGAGTTTCTCAGTATCAATCAAGTACTGCAGAGTTCTTTGGAAAGCCGCTACTCCATTCGTTACGCCAAATGGTATTCTCGTAAATTGGTAGAGGTTTCCACAAGCTTCAAAAGCAGTGTACACTTTTTCTTTTGGCAGAATAGGGACTTGGTGGTACGCACTTTTTAAATCAATTTGACTGTAAAATTTGTATTTTGCTACTTTTGCTATGATAGAGTCAATGCTTGAGATGGGGTAAGCATCTAAATTTGTAAATCTGTTGATTGTCTGTGAGTAGTCGATGACAAGACGCTCACGGTGGTGACCATCTCCTGCAACGAGTACTTGTGCTTTCCATGGTGAAATGCTTGGTTCAATTACTTTGTCTTTTAGTAGATTATTCATTCCGTTAGATATGAATTCTTGATCTTCTTGAGAATGTCGTCTTGAACGAATAGCTATAGGCTTCAAATCTAATGAAAGATTGGTGAAAATCGATGCTGGCGGGACAGAAGCCTCTAAAACATTGCAAACTTTCAACGGTTGTTTGTCACCTCCAAATTGAATTTCAAGTGACGAGTGCTTCCCAAGAACATCGTGTCCGATGATGACGTCAGCGCACAGCTTCCCGATGACAAACAGAATCTGATTTTTATACTTGTGTTCACCAATCTGGATTGTTGCCAAGCATAGGCCGTCAGCAAAAGAGACATTATTGAGGGACGCTAGAGTTATTGATTGGTTACAAGGTTTTTGTTTGAGATTAATAGATCGAGCAAGATTTTTATCTATAAAGCTGATTGAACTACCAGTGTCGAGAAGAGCATCTGCACTATATTCATTGATTGTAATAGGAATAGTTGCTTTTTTAGACTTGCAGGAGCAGCAGCGGATATAGTTGACAAGTAAGGGTTAGAGGATTGAGAAATTTCTTCATCTTCTATGGCGATAGCATTAGCAGTACGATGGTTGGAGCCAGAGCTACGACAAACGTTCGCAAAGTGTCCTTTTTTGGAACAAAGCTGGCATTCAGTGTTATAAGCGGGGCATCTATTTCGCTGATGAATATTACCACCACAAAAAAAACATCGTCGTCTCGTTTGGTTAGTGTAAGCTTCTGTTCGGGATTTATTTGGAGTGTTCATGGCTGCTAAATGGGATATTGGCAAATGTTCTAAAGTTTCAGGAACAGCGTTGACATGAACGCTAAACGTACGATCTCGTTTTGGTGATCAGCTGCAGTTACATCTGTGAATTTCCAATCATGTGCGAGTATACTTAGAGCTCTCGAATATTCAGCTATAGACTCACCTAGTTGTTTTCTTGATATGAGGGTATGTCGAGCCAGAGTGATGTTTTGTCGTTTTTCGTAAGCATCATTTAGCGTGTTAATAGCTTCGACGTACGTGATTTTTGATTGAATGAAGTTGTAGATTTGTGGTGAAATATGATTGACTAGGAGTTGGTACTTAAGAGCATCATCCGCTGAGGCAGCTTCCCGTGCGATGAAATTCTCAAAGGAATATTTCCAATGGGCCCACTTAAGGTCCGATACTTCCGTTGAGGGCTCCACGTCAAAACGTTCGGGACGCAGATAACGGGACATAGATGTTTTTTCGTCAGGCATCGTATATTTGGCGACGTAAAAAATTTAAAGTTGAATAAATTGATACAGATTTTAGCAAAACCAAACAGAATATTGGCTTTATTTAACTTTAAAATACAACGCAGTAATGAATACAAAATGACAATCTTTTGTGACAGACAACGTCAAACACTATAAATATAGTTCATACTACAATCTTCAATAAACACGCAAGGAGACTATTATTACACTTGGGTTGAATTCTTTCCATCTCACCTTTAATGGAATATTCTTTAACCAATCCAATGTCACCTTTCTGCAATTCTGAGATATGGATAATTGTCATAAGTAACTGATTCTAACCATTTGGTGTCAATTGCACTTGATTTAACTTGTACTGCCCAAAAACATTCAAATAACCAATCACGAGGTTCAAAGATGACAATTGTTCACACTCATCCAAAATACCGTAATTTTATATTTTATATCATGAAAAAAAAGTATTCATCAATTCCGTGAATTTACTTGGTAGAGAGTTGATTCTATTGTTAAAACTATCTTCTAAACTTACTAATAATGATTTCAGCATGTCAGATGATAACTTGTTTGATTAAAATTTCATTACTTTTTCGAGATACTGTCAAATCTTCATCTTCGGTTAATGTGATGATTATTTCAATCAAATGGCTTGACGATAATGGCATTGTCTTAAAAAATGGTCGAATAAGAATACTTTTGTCCACGACTATATGATAATCTCAACATTTTACGTGTGCTTCTTCAAGTATAATAACGTAGATTATTTACCCGTGGGTATTGGGTGTGGATAATGAAAAGGTCACATGACACATGATAATTATATCAAAGATTATTTTTTCACTTGTCAATATTTGACATTTTGATGGTTTTAACCAATAGCAATACATTATTCAAGCCAATCATTCGGTATTATACTGATGAGGGCCAGTTCTTTGACCTCTTTTTAAAAGTTCTAGTTATGGTTAACAAGATCTGACAAGAGGTTTGCTGTTCTATGACCGCTTGCTTCGTTATAACCATAGGTTAAAGTTGTTTGACCGAAGAATAAAGTAACAGGCACTTTGAGTTCTTGTTAAGACTGTGACCACTGGTTAACCTAATTTTGGTGACATTTTACTTTACAATCTTGACCATTCTGAATAAATATATTTCTGTCACAGCACATCTCCATCTACTTGTATATAAAAAACGTTAGCGCTTAATATAAATTCTATAAAGTATCATAATGAAAATATTGATTGATCCCGGACTTGATGGCTCAGATGAGAATGTGCTATCCTTTCCCATGCCTTAACCTCGAAGAAAAAAATTAATCCGAGAAAGGGTGATATACTATGAAATTCTCAATGACGATCAGACCTTTTGCCATAAATTACGGAATTGTTTAGCTCAGCGGCAATGTTTTTCCAACATTGCTGCTTTACTTCCAGGTTACGGCATCTGTGGTTCCAATGTCATTTTTTGTGCTCTTATGCAATCCTGACTGTTATGAGTGTTTGTATCGCAAAATATGCAAGGAAAATTGGGCTTACCTTTGGGGAAAGTATTTTTTACATGCAACGTTTCTACAGAGCACCTATCCGTACCCATTTTGACTCCATTGTTCAAAGAAAAACTGGTTTGTGCAAGCTTTATTCGCTCGTCTGCTTCCACTTCGGCTTTTAGGAACTGCAAAAGACCCTGTAATTCATCGATAAATTTATTACTAGTTAAACGGTTTCGTTCCCAAATTTTTAACAATTCGTGTGGTATAGCTGACTCAACCAATGGTAAAAGCATTGCGGCGTATTTATCACTAGTCACACCCAATGTTTCCAGCGCCCTGAGCTGTGTCTCTAATTTATCATACGAAGTAGATAAGGCCATACCTGTTTTTTCCGGTGAAATATGTTGATTTAAAACTAGGCTTAAAAGTTCTCTTACATAAACCTGAATTAAAACTTCGTCTCGTACAAACCTAGTTTTGAGTTGGTCGATGGCAAGCTTATAGTTGGTTGCTGAGGGTGCGAAACTTTCTATCAAATTTCGGGCTGGCGAGTTTTCTTCGGTGGATTGGATGAGGTACTGAAATTTGTCTTCATTTGGCAAATCTGGATCTTCATCTATTTTTCGAAATTGACCCCAAAAATTGATCCAATTCTTGACATTTCCGTCAAACTTTTTTATTTCTAATTTTGGCAGGTTAAAGTTTTTTGGTGTGTTCATTGTTCCTTTTTTAACCTCCATCTTTACTTCTTTCAAATTTTCTAATAAAAAATTGCATTCGCTTGTATATTTTGTTACCTCAGTGCAAAATTCCATTTCTTCTATTATTTCTTCATTAAAATCTTTGTCACTGGGTTCTTCATTACAAAGCAATTCTTTCATATTGTTGTCAAGGGAGAATACCTTTTCTGCTTTTGATAAAACTTGTTGCAGTAATCCATTTATCTTCTTCTTATCGTCCGATCCTACCTTCTCAATTTCTTGGAAATGTTTTCTTGCAGCGACTTTGATTATTTTTCTCTCTAGTTTCATAGACTGCATTTTCTTCCTTTCAAATTACTAGGGATGCCAATAATGTTGGGTTCGCGGTTCTTTTCAATGAAATAAATTCTTTGAGAAGGTGACTTTTTAATTGACAACTTCTAACTAACTACTAACTGACTAACTGACAATATCAATTATTCTAGTTACAGTAATAATAAAAACATAAGACATAGTCTACTATGTAAAAGCGTTGTAAAAGGATGCACAGCGTGTTCCAACACCAGGTTTAGCCGACTGTTCGTACAACTTGCCCACATGATGATAGAACACATTTTTCCTAACCTCATGGTCAACACCTGACCAGTGGTTGGCAAACCATCACTTTTGACCAGAGGTTATAGAACCGGGCCTTAGGAATACAAAATTGCTCCACATGTCAGGGACGTAAGAAATGGGAGAGGAAAGGTAATATATTCTACCCAATGTACATCACTGAATCGAAAATTGGAAAATATTTTTCCATAAAAATATGCTTTATAACATTTGAAAACAATCTGCCAAATGTCAAATTAATTTATTCATCCATTTTAAAATTATCGAATTGAAACATTTAATTTTTCATAACTCTAACACCCCGTATTTCGAAAAGTAAACAAACTGGACCCCTCAATCCTCATATCATTTTGTCCAATTTTACGGGAGGTATCTACATGCAAACGTTGTAAGTGTCATTTGAAAACACCCCACCATAAGTTCTAGGAATGTAATATCAATGGAAGGAGCAAAGTGGTCAGTAATATTGGTATGGAGTATTATAGGGGTAAGAGATAAGTACCTTATCTTCTAAATATTCTCTTCTCCTCTTAAAAACATGATCTATTGTCAATTTAGCGTTATTCCAGTAGTTTTGATGATATATGATAAAAATATGAGAGTTTCAATATTATATGTATTCAAAATATTCATATTTATGTCTTAAATATACTTCAATAGTTTGTTTTTTTATTTTTGATATACTCTAATAAATGCTTCACGTAGTCACGACTTTTTGTTCCAAAAAAACATACATCGCCGAATTCGTCTGCTTTGGAACTGAAGCAAACTCGGAGTTTGTTTCCGACCTCTCAACTGAGGCCATTTCTGCATGTCTTGAAAGGTTCATTGACCGCAGAGTATCACCTCAAACAATAGTCAGCAACAATGCTTTCAACTTCACAATAACTTCATAATAACATTTATAACTTTGTTAACAAACACCATCCTCAATCACAAGATTTCTTAACCCAATATAAAATACGGTGGACATTTTTTCCTTCCATATCTCACCTTTGGGAAGGGCTGACGGAGGTACAAGAAGACAAAAGCCAATCCATTGAAAATATATTAGTTAATTACTTCTTCATATACATATATTTCAGTAACTATCAACCATCCTGGGTGGATGGTGGTTAATCGTCTCTTCAACTCTACTAAAGCATGTGAACAATCTGGCGTCAAATTCAGTGTTGTCTTAATTACTCGATGAGGAGGTTAAGCAATTCGATCAGAATACTTTATAAATTTACGGTTATATACGCAAGGTCCAAGAAAACATCCAATCTACATTCTATCCCTCGACTCAGGCTAGTCTTGAATAGCTACAACTTTCTCTGGATCCCAAGTGGTGACCCAAATGATAGTGAAGATTTCTTGTTACTTTTGGTATTCCTTATTTTGTCTAATAGTTCATTCACATTTTGCAAATAATTATCAAAATTGTTTATGGATAGCAATTTTCCAAAAATAAAATGAAATTAGGTTCTCCACTTATCATTCACAATAAGTGAGAAACTGACATTTGAACTGTTTTACTTATTAATTTGATTTATTATAATTGTAGTTATGTAATTACTAAGCGATTTTACTGCATATATTCCATGTGTGTTCCATAATACAAAATGGTATGTGAAACATTCCAGTTTTCTTAATTTAATCATGTTAATGTTGTTTATGCTTTCTGTTCAACCAAGTACTTTGAGAAAAACATTCAAACGGCTCAAAACTCTGGTCTGCTTTTAATAGATGAAATTGGGAGACGGAAACTGCATTTACATAAGCTAAGCGTTGCTGACTGGTTGAATAACATAACATTCATAAAGCTTTCATAAAGCTATTTTGAGAAGACGAAGGTTTATGGATTCAATATTTTTGTTATTTGTTGGTAGTTAATACCACAATATTTTCATTTCTTTTTATCAACAAAAAGTATAATAAAATCAACACAAGGATACTACAGAGAATATTTATTATTCCAACTAGATATTATTCCGTACTTACAGTGTGAAACAGATAAATGGAATAAATTCGATATCGAATAGATGAGGGCGTATTGGGAAAAACACTTGGACACTCGTATATGTATTTCCAAATGCGCAGCTTTTTCAAAAAAAATTATACAGGGTGTGTTATGTCACATGACTCATGTCACAGTGGCCAATACCAACTTTCTTATTTTAAAAGCAAACCCGTGTATTATATACTTTTTGGAATATTTAGAAAATTCCAGAAATAATAATGTACAATGTTCCATAGCCATTTTCAACCGTTTCAGGTGTTTTCAGATTGATTACAAAAATTAACATTGGAAAAAAAATTTATTTATTTATTCCACAAATTCGCTTAGCGACTCTAAAAACTCGAAGTTGTGAGTGTGAGAAAGAGATGGACATTAATGTCAATGTAGGGAATGTTCAAAATCTGGTAAAGAAATGTCTTCTAGCATTACTCAACCTCTCAGGCATGACTAATCTAATCGCAAGCGTGATTCGTCTTTTTAAGTTATCTCAGTTCAGAGGTTTGGTTTTGTTTACAATACTTGGGACATATCTGCACAAAAACTAGTTCAATGGCGTCAGATCAGGATATCTTTCCTCGATACGCGCGGTACTACTGATTTGGTGATAGGGTGATGCTCCACCTCGCTGGAAGCATATTGTATTGGCAGAAGCTTGTGGGTTTGCTGAATAAAGGTATAAGTGTGTCTAAGTTGACACATTATTTTGGAGCAGTTCTAAATATCTGTTTCCAATCAAGTTGCCAGTGATAAAAAAGGGACCTACGATCTGATTTTTAGCAATTCCTGCTCAAACTCAACTTTTTCGGGATATTGCTTCTCTATTTTGCTATTTGTTTTCTGGGATACAGACGATACATTCAAAAATTTTTCGTGAAATACGCGAGAAATTTCCATTTGTGTCCGTATGTTTTGTCCATAAAAATCATTTGTAGAATGGTTATTTCTCGCATTTCTGTTTTAATTAAACTATTTTCCTGATATTATCACAACAGTTAACGGAAATCAAACTACAATGGCACTGACACTGATCATAATCACTACTGTCATGCAGGCAGACAGCAAGGTTGCTAAGGCTATGAGTTTTATATGAAAATAAACAATTCTTTATCAGTAAAAAGGAGCGCAGAAATGGTTTTTGTTCACTATCTTGATATAAAGAGCCTAATGAAAAATAAGTATTGTGTGTTTTGTAGCGAATTTGTGAAATGAAATAATGTTCTTTTTTTCAATGTTAATTTTGGTAATAATTCTGAAAATCCCTCATATTTCCAAAACAGTTGAAGATGGATATAGGACATTGTACATACATGAATTATGTCTAGAATTTTCTGAAGAATTCAAAAAATAAATGATATACAGTGGGCTGTATTCAAAATAAGAAAGTTGGTATTGGTCTCTGTCATATGACACAATACGGATTTAAAAAAACAAATTGACATGTCCAAGAGTTTTTTCCCAACACGCCTTCATCCATTCGTTATTGAATTTGTTCCATTCGGCTGTTCCACACTGTCTATAGTGATACGATATATATTGGGTGTTTCAAAAAAAGGTAACACCGTCTCTAGGATAGGTAGAAAACTGAAAAATAATTGGGGTTTGCTTAGTAAAATTTTTTCCTAACGCCATCCGTTTTCAAGATAAAGGGCGTTGAAGAAAATAAAAAATTACACATTTCTTACGATTTTGCCGAAACTACTGGCACCATTGTAATGAAATTTTATACGAATATGTTTTGGAAGCTGATATATCCCATGAATTTCTTTTTATAACTAACTCTCATAGAGGGCGCTAGTTACACGATTCATACAACGTATTATTCAACATAACTTTTTTTAGGGTAGAATTATTAGTCAAAACTCCAAGTGAACATAAACATCGTTTAATTCTACACCAAAAAGGTACTCTTGGTAAAACTCGATATTATGTACCGTTTTCGGAATATTTTGATTTGAAAATTATGAAGTAATAACCGCTCCTCGTATAAGTTAATGATAAATTTATTAATTAAAAAAACTTACAATAAGAAAATTAAAATAAAGACAAAGAACATAACATAAGATTCAATTAGAGTAAATGTTCAAAATGTCCTCCGTTTTCACGAATACACAAGTCTATCCTTTTTTCTAAAGAATCCATTAATCTTCTTAACGGTTGGGGATCATCTATGATGTCATTAAAGTGACGTTTAATTCTGTCTATTAATTCTTGACGAGAATTTACCTCTGTAGCATAGACTTTTTCCTTAATATACGACCAGACTGTGTAGTCCAAAGGATTAAAATCGCATGACCGAGGAAGCCAATGAATCGGAGCTTCTGCACCTCTACCAATCCATCGATTCCGAAAATTGTTACTCAACCAATTACGACACCTTCTATCAAAGTGCGGTGGAGCTCCATCATGCATGAAAAATAATGATGTTCGCTCATTTATCGATAAATCTTCTAATATCTCAAATAAGTGATTATTTAAAAAATCAAGGTACATATCACCACTTAAATTTCCAGGTAGAATATGATAACCTATTAATCTGTTACCTAAAGTTGCTGCCCAAACATTAACTTTAAATGAGTGTTGGTAATGTGATACCCTTTTGGCTTGTGGATTCTCATCACACCAGTAGTGTGCGTTATGGGAGTTGAACATACCTTGTCGCGTAAAGGTGGCCTCGTCCGTAAAAAGAATACATTTTAAAAAATTTGGATTGAGGGCTGTCCTTTCTCGCAATGTTTCACAAAAATCGACTCTAACCGGTAGATCGTCCGGCAAGAGTTCTTGAACTTGTCTGTAATGGTAAGGATGTAGCTGCTGCTCTTTAAGTATCCGCCAAGTAGTTGAAGAAGATGTATTTGTTTGTCTTGTCATATTCCTTACACTTAATGTTGGATTTTGATCAACTAAATTTAAAATAATATTTTCTTTATTAATTGTTCTTGTTGTTCTTGGTCTACCTGAATTTATTTTCTTTGGTCTTACATTCCCAGTTTCTCAAATGCTCTAAATGTTTTTTTACTTGGTAAGTTTCTTCTAGGAAACTTTTCTGCATAACGCGTAAAAGCTGCACTAGAGTTTCCTAAACACTCGCCTAAAGTTAATAACATGTCGGTGTATTCAACATTTGAGTACATTTTGTTTAACAATATCTAATTTTATAAATAACAAGGTTTCAAAACTCTATTTATTGTTGACTTATTGTCATAACAATCAATAAATGTCAATTTTACATGGCAAACTTAGAGAAAAGCGAACTTTATCATTAGTTTATACCAGGAGCGATTATTACTTCATAATTTTCAAATCAAAATATTCCGAAAACGGTACGTAATATCGAGTTTTACCAAGAGTACCTTTTTGGTGTAAAATTAAACGATGTTTATGTTCACTTGGAGTTTTGACTAATAATTCTACCCTTAAAAAAGTTATGTTGAATAATACGTTGTATGAATCGTGTAACTAGCGCCCTCTATGAGAGTTAGATATAAAAACAAATTCATGGGATATATCAGCATGGCATGGCATTTCGTTCTGCGACTTTTGTAAAATTTTGTACAAAATACGAAACTCGCCCAATTTATTGTTATTGCCCAAAATTCCCCCAACACCGCCTCAAAATCAATTATCCGTTTTTTGGCAATATTATAGCTGCTGTTCATTAAGTGGTCAGCAATAATGAATACAATATTCAGTTATAGTAGTACTGTAGCTTCCAGTGCGCCGAACGAAAGCAGTTTTAATGTGACAAAGCATATTTTGTTTAAACCAGGACAGTTAGCTAAGCAAATAAAGACTCGACTAAAGTCCGTTGTCTCAAGTATCCAATATGCGCTTAGTTCCAACTTGGCAACTTTCTACGTACATTGTTATGTTCAGTGTGTTGCACTGATTTGCATAATGACCCAAACTGTTCTAAAATAGCGTTGAGTTTCGATGAGAAGCAGGAAACGCGTACATGTCTTAAGTGTTTTCAAGAGGGTGTCCGATTATCAGAAAAAGATAAGTCGTTATCGACAAATATTGTGGAAGAACATGCAGAATAAAATTGCAATAACACAGACGATTCCGGTTCAATCCCAGGAAGACTATGTGCTGCATGTACAAATGGAGATTTTCCGACAGGCGATGCTCACTGTTGTATGCTCCATTCCAGCTCCAGGTTCTGGATATGGACAGGAACGTATATTATGTCTCCATTGTAACAAGACTTCTACTAACTATAACGACGAAACAGATACATTGTCCACAATTCCAGAGCTGACTCGTGAAAAAGGTGTTGATCAAGAAGATTACATTCCAAGTTTAGAAACAAGATGTGAAGCGTGTAACAATGGAGATTGTCAGTCAGCTGATGTTCACTGTTGCGCGTTATGGGGCATTGGAGTACACATACTCCCTGAATATTCAATTTCAGTACCAGGTTCCAAGGGAGAGTACGGACAGAAACGCATATGTACGGAATGCAGCAAAACTTCTGCAGCAAATTCTTCAGATTCACAAATAACATTTACTTATAAGGAGCAATTATCGCAAGAAAAAAGCGCCAAAGAAGAATGGGACAGAAGAGGAAGAAAGAGTAAGCCTGTGATGGTGCCAGATAAAAGCTTACTGCTATTGAATGCATCGGCACAAAAACGCAACAATAATTTGTCTCTACTGAAAAATGGAAACCAAGCATCTCTA
>CAJUYG010001481.1:0-28037 GCA_910591675.1 Galerucella calmariensis
CTAAATCATAAGATATTTTAACCTAGAATTGTTATCTTGCATCAGAGCTGAACATAAGAGAATATTTGGAAAACTCTTGTTGAAGAAATATTTGCGAAATACTAACAGTCACGATTTATATTTTCCAATAAAGAGCTGCATTTTGTGTTATTTTGGTAAGGTCAATTTAATTTTAAAAAAGATAAAATAATCCCTCAATTTGATATTTGAAATTCCCGCTAAAATTTATAGCTCCTGCGGCCAAACTTCAGATGGCTCTTGAAACTGTAGTCACTGCTAACAACATGAGAGCTACAATTTTTGGTTGAAGTATTTTATGATTTAGATGATCTTAACCCGTAAATACCATGGAGGGGTCAAACTTGACCCTACATATTTTTGACAGCAGATTTTGCTACTAAGGCATAGTAGGCGGTCCGTGCACTTCCAGGTAATCTTCGACCGACAAGCCATTTATTCATTTCTGGAAGCAAGGTTTGTTCACGTTGAACGTTCGCAGAGATACGTGGGCGTAGGGTCAGATTTGACCTGCTTATGGTATAAGTGTCGGTAAATTGTTTTGTACGAGCGATTGAAAATGGCGGGATGCAGTAACGATAAGCGACCTTTGGAACAAAGTGAACTTGAAGATGAGGCACAAAATATAATGTCTTATGGTCTAGATAGTGACAATGACTTGTTTGCCGAGAGAGCTTCGCAATATGATTTTAAAATTTTCCGGAATTCAGGAAGTATTACCAGTACCAAATCCAGAGCCACGACAAGGAAAAAAGAGAGGAAGGTGTCAGTTATGCCCCTATCCAAGAAATCAGGAAAAGGAGCGTATGACCTGCGACAAATGCACATTTTTTTTTTGTAAGCATCATTGCAGTAAGAAGATGTGCGAAATTGGCATTCAGAGGTAAGGTGTAAAACATGCTTGTTATCTTTCATATAAAAGCTTTAAAATGGTATCTTTTGTTCCAGAAAGGGGTTATGAGGCTTGAACTTCAACCTCCCATTCCTGCAAATGGACAATTTTTTTTAATTTGAGAAAATTTCAAAAAATTTTTACTATGTTTATTTGACCTGATGTTTAGTTTTATGTTTATTAAACGTGTAGCCACCAGACTTTTTGGGTTATTTCTTTTTTGTTACACGAAAGCAAATGTGTAAACATAAACTAGGTACGAATACATTGGAAATACACCATTTTTTATTTAAAAAAATACTGAGGGTCAAATTTGACCCATCCATGTCATAAATGTAACTTTTTGAGGCATGGTATTTAAAGGTTGGAACGCATTCGTGAAGCATCTCGTAGCGTTACACCAGCTATGATTCAGACGGGGCCTGCATAACAACACTTAACACGTTTTGCAGCTTGCGTGGATTATCCAGGAAATAATTTTGAACACTTACTCTAATTTTTTGTTCATTGTTTGAATTGCATCAGAGGTATTTTAGTTGAAATTCATTCTTCGTGAAATATCGATGCTTTTGTTATTATTAATTGGAAAAAATACAAGTATGTGTATATATTCCAAATATAACGACACGCAATTTTCAATAACAATATACAGGGGGGCCATTTGCAAATAAAAAGTGAGGGGTAGCTACCACAGGGCTGTCAAATGTAAAACATTTTTTATGAGTCATTAGTAAAAGGTACTTCAATGCCATTCAATGCAGTTTTTTTATTTATTTATTATCTTGTCAAATAAGCGAGATGTTACCTGTATAAAATAACTTGGGACACCCGGTATGAGAAAAACGGAATGTTTTAAAACTATTTTCACAATTGAAGTTTTAAGTAGTTGACCATCCTGTTTTATGAGTAAATTGCCTAGGGACTGGTGACATCAAAATGACTGCGAACTTTCAATGCACATTCTTCCGTGCATTTGTACAAATTTTCCTCTCTAAATGTAGGTGGGTATCATAAAAAAATCGATTTCACAGGCGTCATTGGGTTTCAGAGGGAAATAAAAAAAGCTGTTCACGCTTTTTTTGTTACGGAAATCGAAAACTCGATTTGTTCACCGATAAATCTGAGCAAAGAGGCATTAATTGGGTTCAAAAACTATCAGGACAAATGTAATGTTTTTTTTGCTTGAAGGAAAATTATTAAAATTGAGTTATATTAAAAAAAATGTATATCTAATCCAAGGAGCTGATTTTTATGTTTATTATACATCAAAATTTCTAAGGTTGTTTTTCTAAAATTTTTGTTTTTATTTTCTTTAAATTACCCTGTATATTGGTACAAAGTGAACAACCTTCGGGGATTGAACGATTTTCTGAAGGATAACAAATTCAAATTTAACATTGTCGTTGTCATCATTCCACACATATTTATTTGAGAATAACAGTTTGTAGTGATATGATATTCAAATCATAAAATATATATGGAAATGTAGTCAGGCCCTTTGAAATTTCATCAAGAAAATCATATTCGATAAAACTGAAATCTATCGATGAATCATTCCGGTGTAGAGACGATGAAAATTGGAAAAAAAATGATGAAAATATGGATTGGAAAGAAGATAGATTACAGTATTTTAATCGATTTTTACATATTTTGTGGAAAAATGTAGTTTTCTTAGGAAAAAATTGTAATTGAAAATTATTAAATTTTTAAAGAAATATTTTCTTACACAAAACCACTTAAAAATGTCCTATTATATACACAATTAACTCAAAGATTACATTCAAACATTATCGAAGAATATATAAAAAATTGCACTGGTCTCTGAGGACGTGATAACTCTTTAAAATTTTTTTTTTTTCGAAATTTGATCGCGCGCGCGCTCCTTTGGCAATTTTGGCGCGCAATTACAGATATTCACTATCGTGTTTGCCGGCTGTCCCGAGACTGAAGCCTATGGGAAGCTTCGCGGCGTAAGGCGTCGAGAAACGTTCACCCTTCACATCAAGCGCTCCAGGGGTGCGTAAACTACCCCCTCGGTGGACTACACAACAAATTGTGTTATACACGATATTGGTAATACGAATATGTAATATTATATTTTTAAAAATTGTATAAATATCAATTTGCTTTATTATTCGAAAGTGCAGCTCAATGGGGAAATTAGACATTTCCAATATATTTTTGACAAAAAACATGTCTGTGCCTACAAGGTGATACATTATAAAGTGAATAATGAGCCAAGAATATGGAGATTCAAACCAAAACACTTTAATGCTTCATTTTTATTATTAACCGTTACTGTCTCTTGTGTATCAAAATTAGCAATCTTAGAATGGAGTAATAAAGTATTTTGGTTCAGATAGTTACAATTATTAATGAATCGCCCGGTATATTTGTCTCTGAAAGTAGGGTAAATTTTTCAAAAATATATATGGCTAAAGTACGTTCTTGTCTTAAAATTACCTATTGAAATTATTTCGAAACATTTAAAATGGCCGGTATATTGAATACATTTCCTCATTTTTTTGGAAATCGGTGTGGAATATTTGTTCGAAATAAGTTAAAGGAGATATTGCGACAAAATGTCCAAAAACGTAAGACAGGATTTACACAAGTACGACAAGGAAAATATGAGAAAAACTACTTGAAAGAAAAAGGAGAATAGTTGTTCGCAGTCGGCAGTGGGCGTGTGTTCAGTGCCTCCAATTTCAACCGCTGTTGCCAAATGTACACCGAGAGAAGAGTTATTTATAGACAAATAAACTGATTTGTTTGACCCCCCTTTGTTTAAAACTAACATTGCTTCTTTATTATTAAGAAGTCATATTAACGTGAAAATATTGGGAAATTTTGATATAAAAAAATGATTTATTCGAGTGTAATTTCTTTATTGTAAAAAAATTTGTTCTCCTTTATGCACACCTTCATACAATTGTTCTTCAGAAACTATAAAAGTCTACGAAGCACAATATAATATTGAAACAAGGAATTCTCACCTCACCCTTCCCTATTATCCAGTAACGGTCACCACCTGTATACGATTGGCGTCAGTCTGCATGTGAAATTAGATCAGTTTTTGCAATTTTACTAATTATTACGTTTTTGTGAAGTGTGTGGTTAAAGTGCTCTGGACAAAAATAAGTTTAATAATAGAATAAATGAATTGTTGAACTCATGGCGATTACAAGAATTGTGAGATATCTTTGAAGGTAAGGAAATAAATGACAATTATATTCAAGTAGATAGAAGTAACAAGCGAGCGAAATGTACCTCAAACATACACATTTCTCAATTAAACTTGTCATATCTACTTCAAGCACTTTAAAAAACTACTATGGGGAAAGCATTAATGAGCACACTTAAGTATAGACAAGGCTATCTTGTGGATACCATTGTTGGTTATGTTTTAGATCATGTAGGTATGTTTAATTTCAACAATGTATTAGGTTTCCATTTTATGAATGTATGGTATATATTTAAAAAATGTATAGTCTTCTTTTTAATAGATCAAAATATTCAGCAGCAAGTTTTTTATTTCTATCCTGCTTTCCTACTGAACAGTTTTATGCATAAATAGAGACCATTGATTTTTATTAGATTTAAACATGTTTGTCATAAAAATACGGTAATTTTAATCCGTGTCTAGACTAACCATCGACCACTTCGATCGACTAGTCCACACATACAAAACGAAAGTCAGATTTGTTGTTCGACATAGTCTGGAAACGGCTTAGACAAATATTTGTGAAAAATATATTTTCTTAAGTAACCTAATTATTTAGAGAACCATGTGGAAGTTACCCATACTGCTCAATAATAAAATATTTTAA
Organism: Galerucella calmariensis; assembly: GCA_910591675.1. Taxonomy (NCBI): domain Eukaryota; kingdom Metazoa; phylum Arthropoda; class Insecta; order Coleoptera; family Chrysomelidae; genus Galerucella; species Galerucella calmariensis. The sequence goes on from CAJUYG010001481.1 coordinate 4,741, forward strand.
TTTTCCAAATTATTTAATTATAATTATAATGATTATTTATTTATTTATTTATTTATTTATTTATTACTTTAATTGCAACTAATACACTGTGAACTTTCTGAATATTTAGAAACATTTCAAAAGCTCAGTGCATTGATTAGTTCATGTATAAACTTCCACAAACAAACAAAAATATCATAAATAATTCGGTTTTTCAGTGAAATATATTTTTTCACTATAAGGCAATATAATGTTTATAGTTTGGTTATGATACATAATATGTTGAATTTTAGTAAAAATTAATAGTTTTCTCAAAGAAGGAACATTTGTTTCCAACAAAAAAATATAATTTGCTGGGAAGATACATATCGTTAAGCCAGACAATATACTTTTTTATGGTAGAGAAATATATTTTACCGATACAATACATTCTTTTATGATAAAGCAATGTCATTATGGCATAAAGTAATTTTTTTATAATAAAACAATATAGTTAGCTTGCAAAAATAATTATTTGTTATTGAAAAACTACTTTATTTAATTTAAATGCTTTCAAAGATTAATATAACTATTTTTTCATTATACCTCAATAAATGTTGTTTGAGACAAATATGATACATTTTCACAAGAATAAATGTAATTTTCGATAGATATAACTCATTTTATTGATGACAATGAATATATTTTTATTCATCAACAATATTACTTTCCAAACTTGAAACAAATCCTTTCTTAACGACAAGTTAAATATTAGTTAGGCCATATGGAAAATCATATTTATTTGACATAATAAGATTTTGATTGTCACAAATAAATCTTTTTCTCGGTTTACTTATCTGTGTAAAAGTTTTTCCCAATTTTTGTCGGCAACAATGTTAAATACCAATGATTGTTAAGCCGCGTCTACATTATGTCGAATGGTGTCGATCGACAATCGTTCGACAATCGACTATTGTAAAACTGCGTCCACATTATGGATCGACAATGTCGGGCGACCATCCACACTGGATCGACATTGTCGATCGACACCATTCGACATAATGTGGACGCGACTTTAAATCGAAAGCAGTGTATAGATTTTATTTATTGCAGATTGTAATTTGTCCATTTATTTTTTTGAACTATATCATTTTATTTTCATCTGTGTTGATCTCAACTATTTTTCAAAAGTCAATAATATTTCCAATTTCGATTTTCTCCCACTAAATACGGCGTTATCCCGCGTTAAAAGTCAAAGGCAAAATAAGTTATTTATTCCTTAGAAAGTACCAAACTTTCTAAGCTGGCAACGCTGCTTTCATATCAGATATTGGTAGCTGGAACTGAACACACGCCCAGCGCTGACTGCGAACAATTATTCATCTCACCCTTTCAAGTAGTTTTTCTAATATTTTCCTTGCCGTACTTTTGTGTAAATCGTATGTCTTGAATAGACTTTTCGCAATATGTATGTTATAGAATCTGGTTGACCTGAAATATTTTTATTTGCAATTGATATTGAAATATTCTGATGTTTTTGATTTGGAATTAGTATTGAAAAACGAAACCGTAACTTAGGAAAGAGACTTGCGTCAAATTTAATGAAAAACGTGTGTCTGATAGAAACAAGCAGACCATTTTTAATAACATAATTTAGAGGGTATTTCTAAATTCATGCGAAAACATTCGGCAGATGAGCGCCTGTAAAAAATTATTATGAGTCTATCCCATGACAAAATTTCATCAGGCAACCCTCTTCAGAGATATCACCCCTAAAAAGTGCTGAGCGAAACTGACTTTTTATTTATTTTTTCTCAAAAAGTGAAGATGGAAATTTGTAATTACAGTACGTAATTACTCGCAATGACTTACCACCAGTATTTTTCAACCTCCCTGTTACTTTATAAGAGGGGTGAAATTATCCACCCGCACTTAAAAATAATAGCTATTTATGATATTTTTTTAAAATTTACTATCAACACTTATATCATACATATTTTTTTGTACAAGTCCTATTTTAATAATAAATTGAAAGTATTTCAAGAAAATCACATTTTGACGTAGGTATTGTCTATTTTGAAAAATTGAAGTGATAGCTTGAAGCAATCTCAGCCTCGAGAGATCAAATCTTTGTTTGGAACATGGTCGCGTTCATCCCAACAAGGTTGATCAGGTAGCGATTTTTAGAGTGATCCATCAGTTCGTAATTCTGCTGAGCGTGCTAATAAAACCATCGACATAATATGTCAAATGTCGATGAATACAACAACATCTCAATTTTATTTGATATATACTATAGATATATAGGACAATTATGAAATAGGTATTACTTCTAACCATTTAATTAAAAAATGGGATTCAATTACAATAAATTAAACTCCCCACTTTGGAGCATACTATGAAGAGTTGAATTTCCTGACAAACTATACAATTTATTAATGAACTTATGAGTCACCTCCAGCTCTTCACTCATTTTCACTAAAATACAAACTAAAATATCTCCAAACGAAGATATTTATAATATTTTTCCAACGTATGTCATAAATGACAGTTAATGCATCATCAGTCGGTAGCGTGTAGCGTATTTTAATTCTGATTGAAAAAATGGCGACTGATTCCACAGCGCTCAATCTGATCAGTTAACAAAACACGCGTTCAGCAGGAAATTGATGATCGCTTCGGTAGCGCTACGTTGTGATGAACGCGACCATGGCAAAATCATGCCCCCAATCGGTTCATGGAAGTTGTACTACAGAATACACCAGCCAAACAAGAAGCGTTAATCCTTTGATGTTTTGGGGGCAAAATTTCGTGACCTTCAAACTGACGTTGACAGATAACGGATCAAGTCACATTAAGAAAATTGTTCAAAAAATGTGAATTAAATGTTAACTACACGCAAAAAAGTGAAACCAAAGAATCTCAAATATTATATCAAATATCATTACCGGATTAAAATTACAGGAATGAAGAACTGACAATTTTACATGCGTTCATTTTTGTTCGGGGCTTTTTGAAGAAGAAAGTATTATCATGGGACAGGTGTGAAACGTGTTTAAGATTCTCAAACATCATACGTCATTGACAGATAACGGGCTTGAAATGGCGACTGTCAGACATGCGGACTCAGAAAATAAATTGTAAAATAGCACAAGCTTCGTTTCTTGTTGAGATGGTGTATTATGTGGTTGTACTGACTAGATTACGTCTAGGACATAGCAGACTCAGCCATCAATATCTACTGTCAAAGGAGTGTTAACCGCCTTGTGAAGTATATCAGCATCCCATAACAATAAAAAATGTTTTGATTGAGTGTCCGCTATATAATAGCTGCGTTCGTTATTTGCGTCCGATTAATCTTTTTAGTCTGAATCGTTCGTTTATTATATCTAGAGGTAGGGACGGTAAATCTCAACTGTTCGGTAATTCCGCTCAGATCAGTCCGATGTAAATCTGTTTGCTCGGAATATTTTGACCGACGAGAAATATTAATCTGTTTATCTGTCATGTTATGAGGTTATATTAAGCGTTTTCGATTATTTACTTTTGGCTGCTAGTAGCAACTCGTAGTGACTGAATTCCGTTCGTTTATTACCGGGCGTGACGCCTAGTCTTACCTACCTTCCCCTTGCTCCTTGAGCACATACCGAAAAGTATGAGCTTCAAGCCACGGACATTAAATATTTGACGTTTGTCTGGTTTGACGTTTATTTAAAGGTTAAGATTGTGCCGATCACAAAACAGTCTAACCTATAGAAGTGAAAGTTTATAGGATGACCTTGAATACAAAAATGAGGTTTCAAACCCATCCACCTGAAGCGCTAGTTGCGATTGAGTTGTCGAAACAGGCCTGGTAGCTAAGGCCTTTAGCACGAAAAGAATAAAATATTTTAAAATTCATCAAAGCTGTCATATAGTTGTCACCATTGTCTTTTATAGATTGTTTCCTTTTGCCATTTGCTGCTGCTATTTGTGTTTTAATTAGGTACTGTAAGTCTTATCAAGTGTGATAATTCATAATATTTATAATGGTTGGTGTGAAGTGTTCCTGGGTGTACAGACATTGCATCAAAACGACATAGGTTTCCCAAACATGACCCTTTGTTGTTGAATGAATGGGTTGCCTTTTTCACAATCCAAAGCTAAAGGAATTAAGCGCTGAACAGATTTATAAATCCTACAAAGTTTGCAACAAATATTTTGGACCACAATATTGTTATTGGAACAAAAAGGGGCCTCACTCGCAAAGCTGTTCCTACAATCCTTTCAGGATTGATCAAAAAGTGATAGGAAATACGTAATATTATCACTCTTAGGCATTACTTTGCGAGTGGTAAAATGTAAATTGCATTTAGGAATACCTAAATTCGTTTTAGGTATTACCTGAGTTTAGGAAATTGATAGTGAAATCGGGCACAAACTTCCAGGAACCCATCCACTGCGATCGCTGAAATTCTTCTTCCCTTAGTCTGTTTTTCGGCCTCAGCTGCCTTGCCTATTCCGACAACTCAATTGCAACTAGAGCTTCAGGTGGATGGGTTTGACACCTCATTTTTTCATTCTAGGTAATCCTATTGGACTTTCACTTCTATAGGTTAGACTGTTTAGTGGTACCGATTACGATTTAATACGATTTAAACCTTACTAAAAATATGTAAATATGCAAAATTTTATTATCAAAAACATTATAATTAAAAACTGTTCTTCTAACAACACAGGAAATTCATTCACTTGTCAGGTGGTTTTGAGGATCCTAGAAAATCTTGTTCGATTTGCTCAAAAGTCGTGACGACTGAGGCGTCACGCACAAGTGCTTGAAGCAGGGTAGGGAATCTCCGAACGAGCGAGGGTACCGCCACCTAGGGGGTCGGAAATATACTAAAATTGCGGATTTAATGAGAACATGAAGAGAACTGTAACGCCGTTGAAAGATACTTCCACCTGCTGCCACCCACTTCGACTGTTTAACTTAACCTAATAATCACTTGCTTGTAGAGTAGACGTGTCCAGTCAAAATTATCTACGTTGTTGGCGATTTTGTCAATTTTGTGCCTTAGTAGTAAATTTTCCAAGTTATTGTATATATATATATAATATTTTGTTTAGGTCGGTGTGTTAGTTTAGTTTAGTGTGGACTTTTTTATATATAGACAATGGCAACAAAATGTATAGTTGAGGACTGTAGGTACTGTGAGGTGCACCCGGTAAGTTTTTTTTAATAATATAAAACATGTTTAATTAACTGAAAAGTGACAAAATATTGAAGTAGTTACTCTTTTATACAGCTTTAAACTTCCGAGCCATGAAGAACAACGTTCGGTTTGGCTGGAGAGAAGTGGAAACCTCTTTTTGGATTTAACAGGGCACAAAAATTGGAGAATTTGCCCTCGTCTCTTTGGCCAGGACTGCTTTGTTAGAGTAGAAAAAGGCAAGGGCATGGTATTGAAAATGTTTTCTTTGCCATCCCTGTTTTTGCCTGGTAAGTAAATTTTTTTGTACATATATTTATTGAATGTTATTATATTAGAGTGTTTTTTTAGATTACAATCCAAAGGAGGGATCTGATTTTTTGTTTCCCACTATGGTACCCTCACAGGTAACAGCTCTTCAGCAAAATAAAGGTATTTATTGTTGTAAGTTTGATATAATTTAACTGATACAAAGTTTCTGTAGATGCGATGAAAGAATCTGTTTTTTATTCCCCAGTTGGGAAACCTATTCAAGGGAATTGATTAATGGTGAGTTTTTTTGCAACTCGTTATGATATAATTTTGGCAGTCATACAATGTACCTAAGAAATATTAACATAATTTTTATGTTACAGCTATTCCATCCACGAGCCGGGTGTGTGAGGAAGACATTTTGCAGAGCATCAAGCCATTATCAAATAATGGTATGTATCAATTAAAATATCTTCTATATGTGTCTTTTGTTATATTATTTGATTTGTTTAATTTCCATAAAAAACAAACTGAATAACATGTTTTATAGTACTATATTAGTAAATGATTAAATTGTCTACAGATACTGCAAATATGTATGCTCCACCTCCCAGAAGTAAAAAAAAGAATTTCTCGAAGAAAGGTACAAGCGTTTTTCAAAGGTCAGTAGTGAGCTATATGAATAAAAATATCCAAATTTAATTAGATAATAGTCATGATAGTCATAACCAAGTCATAATCATAAGCAAACTAGAAATGGATGTGTTTCATGTTTTCTTCAATATACATCTGCCTATCTGCCCACAGAAACAGTTGCTGATAGATAAAACTATTTTTTTATTTGTACGAAACAATGTTATTCTTAAAAAATATCTTTGAAATGAGTACATTTAACATTTAACTCAAATTACTTTTTTTATTTGCAGAAGCCGAGGCATCAACAAAAAAAGATTTTTACAAGACAGTGACCCTCATAAAGCGCCTTAGAGCGAAAAATGTTGACCAAAAAGATATAAAACATTTTGTGAAACTAGTTACTGAAAAGGAAGGATTAGTGAACATCTTGGGTAATTACTCGAAAGTGGCCCTCAATTTTTTTGAATCAAATCAGAAAAATTTGCGTATGAAGCCCAAGGGGCGTAGGTTCTGCCAAGATGACAAATTGTTTGCACTGTCATTGTACAAGAAAAGCGCCTGAGCATATCGCTTCCTGTCCAAGTTTTTCAGCTTACCATCTCGGAAATCTTTAAACAAAATCCTGAATAGTGTATCCTTTTTACCAGGTGTAAATGAACACATTTTCACACATTTAAAGATCCAGGTCAGTAAGCTGGGGGAGGAGGACAGGTATTGTGTTTTAATGTTTGATGAAATTTCTCTCCATCCTCATTTAAAATATAATCTGAAAACACATTCTGTAGATGGGTTTGTGGACTTAGGTGTTAGGAAGCGAAGGTTACAGTTTGCTGACCACGCCCTAGTATTCATGGCAAAAGGTATTCGTAACCTTGGAAGAACCCATAATTTTGGTTTTTGTGAAGGTACCACACCAACAGTCGACTTGGTGCATTGCATCAAAACGATTATTGGAGAATTGCAGGCGATCAGTATCACTGTGATCGCTACTGTATGTGACCAAGGTGCCACTAATCAAGCTGCCGTGAATCAATTAGTAGGACCTAGTCGCACTGGGACCCTAACTTACACAGTTGGAGATCCTTCTCAAGAGATCGTTCACCTTTATGATCCCCCCATTTATTAAAGGGAATCAGGAACGGTCTTTTATGTAAGGATCTTCAATACGGGATGAACGGCAGCAACAAAGTGGCATCTTGGTCGCATTTATCTCGATTATATGAAATCGATCGAATGCAAGGACCATTCAAGCAATGCGTTAAGTTGACTGATGAACATGCCCATTTTTTCATTATCTTCTCATATTTGTGTATTATGTATTTACTAAAAGTTATGTGTTTGAAAACAATACCTCCTTCTCCTATTTCAGTGATTATTGATTTTTATTGAATGTTTGTGAATTTTTAACTTCAATATGTTATATTTGATTATTTTTGTACTCCACAATATGCATCTTTTTCCGTATTTCAACAATAACGGTGAGAGGGTCACTGTTCCACTATTTGTTGTACTTTGCATCTTTTCCTGATCACTGTTAATCATAAACTTATTAATGCTTCTTACCTTAAAAAATCGTTTTACCTTACTTCGTATACGATTCAAAATAATTTACTACATTTATTGTTCTTCCTGTTTGTCATTAAAAGATGTAAAAAACGTTTTATTTGCTGTGTACTTTTTATTTTAAATAAAATATATAAACTTGATGATTGTTGCTTTATTTTTCCCACTCCAGGCATTATATGGTTCATTTTTTGACATTTCATTTAATTTAACTTGACTATTTGATTGCTATTATAGTGATATCGATCAAAATGTTGAGTTACTTTGAATGAAATTTCAAAAAATGGACCATAAATGCCATATTGCAATAAAAATAAAATCACAGTAATTTTGAATATGGCGCCAGCCGCGAAAAACTGTAAATTTACAGGAATCTTCTTTTTCCACTGTTAGCGGAGATCAGAACCATGTCAAATGTGTTGGAGTTTCATTTCCGACCTGTAAGATGGCGCCACTGGTAAAATTAATTCGTCATTTGAAGCGCCACGGGTCAGATTCCCATCTATCAGTGTTATGTTATCTATGGCTTGAAGCCCAAATAAACGAAAGCAACAATTGTAGTCACTCCATCCACTAATGTCATTAGATAAATCTCGTACTGTTTGTTGACCATGAATAGCTACCTAAATTACCTTAGGGCTAGACATAGTCGTAAATAATGGAAAATAAAAACCAAAACGACAAAATCAAACAAAAAAATCGTAGTCTCTAAAATGGAAGACAGTCAAAAAGGAGGTTCGAAGTTCGTTTATATGTATAATTGGTCGGGCCGTTCGTTAATAGCAATTTCCTCAGATTAATCTGTGATCACGTGACCAAAAATCAGTCTCCTCTGCGATGCAAATCAGGGTAGGGGATCTCTGGAGGCGCGAGGGTGCTGCCACATAGGGAGTCCCGTCAGTACTTAAATTTCTAGTTTAGTGAGAACTAAACGTGTTAATTATGATTCTCGCCTGACAACTGCCTGAAGTGTATCGTGAGTCAACTTTTCTTTTTTAAAAACTATTTTGCTCATTTTTGTGTGTGTTGAGTATTCGTAGTTGGTTTTTATTGTTTATAGTGGGACTTTTATTTTGAGAGACAATATCGAGAATATGTTTTGTAAAAGACTGTAATGTGAGGTGCACCGGGTAAGCTCTATCTTTATAAAAAACATGTTTAATTAAATGAAAAGTGACAGAAGTAGTTATTCTTCCATACATCTTTGAACTTCCCAGCATTGTTGTTGAATTCCTAACATCTATTTTTCTTCATGTTTGTCATTGAAATATCTAAAAAAACGTTCCATTTATTGTATACTTTTTTTATTCAATAAAATTTATGAATTTGATGATTATTGCGTTAGTTCTCGCACTTTAGGCATTATATGGTCCATTTTTTGACATTCCATTTAATTTTACTTGACCATTTTATTGTTATTATTGTAATAGCAATCTAATGTTGAGTAACTTTAGATGAAATATTAAAAAGTGGATAATAAATGTCATTTTGCAATGAATGTGAAATTACAGTAATTTTGAATATGCCGCCAAAAACTGTAAAATTACAGGAATCTTCTTTTTCGGCTGTTAGCGAAGTTCACAACCATCTGATTTGTGTTAGAGGTACTGACGGGACTCTCAAGGTGGCGCCACCCGTGAAAATAGAGGGCGCCACGGGTAAGTTTTCCATCTATAAGTATTTTTTTATCTATGATGCAAATAACGAACGCAGCTAGTGTTGCAAGGTTACAGCATCGCCTACCGAACAATTCAAGTGCAGTGTCCAGGGTTTAGTACAGTTTTAAAAGGATTCTGAGTATCTATACCAAATATAATTATTTTTTTGTTTAACTAACCTATGTACAAAGTAATCATTCGCTGTTCCACCGCTAATAACCAATGTGGATGATGCCGAGAAAAAAAAGCAAAAAATATAATTTATTTGACGTTTCAACAATTTCCAACACTTCTTATTGTTATTTATTCTAGCATTTTCCATCTTCACAGTTTTCCCCTCTCAATAGGTACATAATTTATTATTTGATAAATAATCAAATTATTCCATTGAATTCGATCTTTTTTCCACGGGCCTATTGGCTCTGGTTCAGAAATTTTGAGTAATATTTTAATTTCACAAACTTAAAAAAAATATGAGGTAAGGGATGACACTTTCATCCTTTAACCAGTGGTTAGTTTCCATCTCCACCTATTGATTATATTAAAAAAAAGTTGCACCATATTTAGCTCATTTTAAAAAGAATTGATAAGCTGAGAGGTTCCAATCATTTGAAAATACAAATAAGAACATTTTGGCAAAAAGCCAATATTACCATGAGAGTTATATTTGAACCAATATTGTGGTATTTTTCAATACTTTTCAAGGGAATAAAATTAGTATCTTAAGTTTAATTTTTGAAAAAATCGCAATAGAGATAAAAAATAAAAATTAATATAGTCAAATACAGTGTTATCATGCGGGTCGTACGATTCAACAAAGACATACTCACCGTATTTGTTTTCTTTTATTGCGTTTAATCATAACTTCCAAATAAAATCCGTGAGATTAATAAGACAGAATTATTTAAATGTCAGTTTTGTGACTTTGACAATTCAAAGTGGCAATATGAATAATAAGAAGCAATTTTCCTGTTTTTTACATCTTCAAGCAAAAAAAATGGTACTTAAACTGATCTGATTATTTCGAGAATGAATGAAAAAGTGAAAATTCGTCAATCAGTGTACAGGAAAAATCAACCATCATCAGATGAATAAAATAGACATGCAATTTTGACGGGAGAAAGAGGGATATGTACTTAGTTTTCAGCGATTCTAAAAAGTCCTTCACCAGCGAGGCATTTATTTAAATGACAGTTATGTCACTTTGACAACTCAAAGTGACAATATGAATAATAAGAAGCAATTTTCCGGTATTTTGCATCCTCAAGCAAAAGTAAATGGAACTTAATCTGATAGATTATTTCGAGAATGAATGAAAAAGTAGAAATTCGTCAACCAGTGTGCAGGAAACATCAACCATCATTATTTTTACCGGGTATATTTGTAATCTCACATTTTTGTAACCTCTGTGTCTTCTGATATGATAAATATGGTTAGTGACCTTTGAACCCTCACGATAAGAGCGCTTTTGACTATACCAAAAAATTTGCTATTAAATATTATTACCACGTATCTGCAATACTGTGATTTTTCCTAAAGAAATAAAAATTCCAATACACACTTACTTTGTACGTAAGTTATTTAATCGAATTATTGAAAATATTTCAGAATAAAAAACTTTTATAAAGAATGAAGACACATAAAACTTTATGTTGAAAATGGAAACATCTACATTCCACCTATATAAAGATATGCGACATAAATTATAGTTTAGAGGTCGTCCAACATTATTATAGTAGCTCAATATCACTCGGTTTTTAGAGCGAGAGCTATAGTACGCACGTGGAATTACGATCAGTTAAAAATCCCTGAAATTGACTATAAAGTTTTGTTATAGTTCTGGACGCCACAAAGGGAGACGGACATTTTTATAGACAGTTATAAAATATGACGCTATTCAAAGAAATTTAATTTGGAAACTTTTTAAAGTCAAAAAATTAGAAAGCAAATTCAAGTCGTTGCTTCAACGTCAAAAATTTGACAACCATTGTCAGTTCGTTTTGTAACTTTATTCATAGATAAAAAAATACTCATAGATGGGAAACTGACCCGTGGCACCCTCTATTTTCACGGGTGGCGCCACCTTGAGAGTCCCGTCAGTACCTCTAACACAAATGATGGTCGTGAACTTCGCTAACAGCCGAAAAAGAAGATTCCTGTAATTTTACAGTTTTTGGCGGCATATTCAAAATTACCAGATCACTAGACCTAATATGGCTGTGTAGGGCAAACAATTTTCACAGATAGCTTAGTTTTGTATTGACTATTCAGTCATAAACAGTGCTCAAGACTTTTTAGTCAAATTTATTAGTATATTTTGCTTCAATTTAGTATATTTTATTAGTGTTTAGTATATTGTTCATTTGATTAGTATTTTTTATATCACTTTTCTTAATTTTTATAAATATTGTTATTGAACAAAACTGAACAAAATGCCTGCTACATACAGCCTGATATTTGATTTTTATTATGTTAAATCATCTCTATTGATTGCTGCTAACCACATTTCTCTACGCTTCTTACTTAATTCATTCTTGTGCACAAAAAATGTGTTCTTTAAAACAGCTGGTACCTTAAAAAAGCTTACTACAATACAAGTTGTTGGCATTTTGAAGTAGGTGTTTCACTCCTGAAATCCGTAAGCATAAAAGTTAAATACTGCAGGTGATATCTTCCAATACAAGCAAGTGAAATTTTAATGCCGCAGCAATTCCATAAAAGTTTCACTTTCATTATAATATTGTATATGTTTTAGTCAGTGTGTACTGTTCCGTAAATATTAAATAATAATTCTTGATAGTCTAAAAACCACTAACAAAAAAATTATGTTCTTATATAGGTACACAACCAAAAGTTGGTCCTAAATTGATATACCCAGCTTAAAAGTTTTATAAAACTGAATCTTTTATTGTATATTATTAGTATAGAGACACCAAAGCAAAATAAACACTTATGGTTTATTTACGATAAAAAGACGATGACGTCATTTTTGGTTACTTTCCTGCTTATCAGAATAAATATTAATTTACCATCCGTAAATACAATTTATCCTCAACATCTAGAGCAATTTACAGCTAACGGGTTGGCAAAACTTCAAGACGTTGTCAGATCAACTGGTAAAATTCTCCATTTTGTTTTGACGTTTATTAACATTCGATCATCGTCTAATGTTTACAAGTTTTTTTGGTGCTTTTAAATTCATTGCTTCTTTAAGATTAAAAGAACAGTTATTTTCATTACTAATTATTTAGGCAAATCTGCAGTGTGTAGTTAATAAAGTGCCGAAGTAGCTGAACAGTAAATTTCAAGAGATGGTAACATCTTTGTTGAGCTATTTTGAACGAGAATGCCGAAATGGAGGCAAGCTTCTCCCGCTTACTGCTGTAAGAGACGTAAGTTGTAGTATTCGCTATCTGTATTCATCATTATTAATATTATTCTTACATATTTAAATGTAAATAATTAAATTTTTATAATGTTAGGTTAGGTTAATTAAACTTGATATATTATTCTTTTATAAATTGAAGTAATTAAATTGTAGAGAGTTGCAGTTAACCGTATTGTCGCCAGGCATATTAGAGGTGAACAGCCTAAAAGCCCAGCTAAAAAGAGATAACGCATAAAACCTACTGTTGAAATTGATAACGTTGATCAAAATGCTTTCCGAAATGTTATATACGAAATGTATGGAAACAGTGAGTAAATTGAATTTACTGTTTTATTGTATTCACAATTAACTAACACAATATTTTTTCAGAGAAACACATAACCTTGAAAACTTCAAGAGGCAAATTCCAGGAGCGTGAACTCTTCAATGGTTGTTTAACATCACTCTGGAAGATAGTGGAAAATTTTGGATTCAAATACCAAAAAGATGATCCCTGTCGTGGTTTAATGGAGTTGCCACATATTGCATTAAAACGTGTACATTTTCTACATGAATATGTCAAGATAAAAAAGGAAGGTTTATATCAATTTGTGTTTTTGGATGAGACCTGGATATTCAATGACGGTATCGATTCCTTTTAGCATAAACCCATGCAGTTCTTTTGAAGATGGTTCTAGAGCATAAGTAGCATGTTTTATGACCTACAGTTCGTCATTTAACCCTCTAGAATGATTGGTTCCTGTCTTTTGTATGTTATCCATAGTTTTTCATGAATAAATATTTATATTAAATTAATCAAGCCTATCATACAAGCCTTTTATTTTTAAATAAATATTTTTGACTTACGCCCTACGAGGCACGGAACAATGAAAAAGAAGAACTGTCAATCTAACATCAGATTGACTTTTCTAGTTTTCGTTAAGTAAAGGAAAAAACTACAGCTTGGCAACATCACGATATTTTGTTTTGCAACGTCATCGTCTTTTTATCGCAAATAAACCATATGTATACCGAAATCCACGGTCTACAATGTATTAAATCACATTTGTTTGCCCTGTGTCGCCATATTGAATTTAATTTGACAGGTCACTGGATTGCCTAATTACTGTAATTTTACTTTTATTGCACCTTGCGACACTAGCTGCGTTCGTTATTTGCATCATAGATAAATAAATACTTATAGATGGGAAACTGGCCCGTGGCGCCCTCTATTTGTACGGGTGACGCCACCTTGAGAGTCCCGTCAGTACCTCTAACACAAATCAGATGGTTGTAAACTTCGCTAACAGCCGAAAAAGAAGATTCCTGTAATTTTACAGTTTTTGGTGGCATATTCAAAATTACTGTAATTTCACATTCATTGCAAAATGACATTTATGGTCCATTTTTTGATATTTCATTTAAAATTACTCAATATTAGATTGATATTACAATAATAACAATCAAATAGTCAAGTAAAATCAAATGTGTCAAAAAATGGACCATATAATGCCTGAAGTGAAAAAAATAAAGCAATACTCATCAAGTGTATATATTTTATTGAATAAAAACGTATGCAATGAATGAAACGTTTTTTTACATATTTCAATGACAAACATGAAAAAAAATAAATATTCAACAACAATGCTTGGAAGTTCAAAGCTGTATGGAAGAATAACTACTTCTGTCACTTCTGATTTGATAAAACATGTTTTTTATAAAGATAGAGTTTACCGGGTGCACCTCACATTACAGTCTTTCACAATACATATTCTCGACATTGTCTCACTATAAACAATAAAAACCGACTACGAATAATCAACACACACACAAATAAGCAAAATAGTTTTCAAAAACGAAAACCGGACAAACTCACGATACACGTTGATCTGCAGCTATCAGGCAGTTGTCAGGTTAGGATCATAGATAACACGTTAGGATGTCAGCGTTGATATATGTGGAAGAATCTGCAACTACCACTAACGGCGTTACTAAATTAGAAATTTTAGTACTGACGGGACTGTCTATGTGGCAGCACCCTCGCGCCTTCAGAGATCCTCTACCCTGACTTTATTTACAGTATAATAAACACTATTTATGAGCTTATTCTGAACATTTATCCGTAAAAGCTGTACATTTAATATCGATGTAGTTAAAATCGCAATGTTAAATCAAATTCAACAGCGCGGTTGAAAATCGTATTCTGAACAACCCGATGTAAATAAATTATTGACAGCGCAATATTACATCGCAGCTAACTTTACTCATATTATTTTGTGTATAGTTCATTTAAAAACCAGGAGGAGTAATTTGAAAAGCCTTACTCACACCACTAAAAGTTACCAGATTAGTTACTAAAGGGTGTGTTCCGAAAACGTAGTCAACAGTCGTGTTCCAAATATATTAAATATGCCTTGATAGCAAAGACATCAGTCATAAGTCGATTTCTGCTCTGATCTGCAGTATATTTTTCAGATGTACCTACGCATTAAACAAAATGTAAGACTTTTTCCTGTTTCGTTTCTTATTCAAACATAAGAAGATTCAGATTCACATCGACAACAAACAAATTATGGTCATTGTTAATGGTGGAGGATTACAGATAGTCAAGTTACTTTAATTATATTTATTTCAATTAAATTGAGAGGAACATGATAATTGATAATATGTTCTGGCAATGATAATACTACAAAATTAATAGCATTGTAGAGCAATATGCCGTATTAATTTAAGCATTTCCAACAGTTATCTTTATGTTGCCGGATTAAGTGTAATAAACCACTTTTCAAATACTTCTGAGATACCTTCTTCCTTCTTTTTAACTTCAAAAACCAATAATGTATTTTCTACCAAACCCATTCTTTTCTATATTGTTTTATATCTTCCATGGCATGTTTTTCCGATGAACTTTGACGATTTCTTCCCAAATATGTATATAACAAATAAATAGTACCTACATTTGACTCGTCAAAAGGTGACGCAGATAAATTTAATTTGTTTCAAGAAAGTCTGAACGTTTCTTTGAAGCTTGCAAAATTTTGTCCAGCACAGATAACATTTTTGTTCTTTTAACGACATTTTTTATTCACTCATCACAATTTATCAAAAGTCCCGGTATTCCACCGATATTTTCTGCACTATATAATGTTCCTTTACTTCAGTATTCCCTTAATACTCGGTAAACCGACTTTACTACTTTAAAAAAAATGTAAAGTAATAATGTACCCACTGCTTGAGAATACTTTTGGTTTTTCATCCAATATTTATTTATTTCTCTGTCAGAACTATCAAAAATGAAAACTATCAGCTGATGTCAATATTAAAAAGTGTTGTGTGACACTGGGCTGAATCTGACCAATCAGAGGTCTACAGAATTGCCAACTTAAATTCAAATCACTCCTCCTGGTTTTTAAATGAGGTATAGTAGAATTTGCCTAATTTTTAAGTTATTGGTCGGATGATGTGAAGCAAGAGGTCAAGGAACCAGAAGGAAGAAGAATTTTTAGGTTATCGTTATATTATATGTAGATACAATGGAGACTAGATATAAGGAGCACAAACTTGTATAGGAAAAATATCGAAAAAGTGCCCGCGAAAAGCATTGAATAGTAGATGGCGCAAGAGTAGCAAATTGGTCTGAGGACAAAGTGAAGTATGCCGACCAAGTTAACCAAGCAAAATCTCATAAAAGTTGATTCTAAATTAACAATAATTGTAGAAACGAGTGTTGTGAAAAGTTGTCAGGCTAGACTAAAATGATAAAAAATTAACACCGAATAAGCATTATCTGTAACAACAGAAAAAAACAGTGATTGATGGGTACATATTTGTGCATAATGTGTAGAAATATAAGGAATATTTTTTATTCATAACTATTTTGCAACACAATTATATGAATATATTGAAGAAACTTACCTTTAACCAAACATAGCACCAGCTACGCGAGATACTTATTTTTTTCTTGGTATTTGCTAAAACCAAGCGTAAAATGTAACCTAGTTAAAATAAACAAACCATCTCTATTCACATAACCTTAAATAATTTACCATGACATTCCAACTAAACGTTTCAGACCAATTTGCTACACGAGCGCCATCACAATTTAACGCATTTCGAGGACACTTTTTATTTACAGAGTTTGTGCTCCTTATATACGTTATTAGTGGGTTTATTCATTTATCATTTTTATTTAAAAATGGAAGGCGTTTGCATTTCCTGGATTTTTTGCATGTGGCTCTAAGTATCAAATTAATTTCTTCATTTAGCCTGCAATAGGCTATGAAAAGGTCTTCCGGTATATCAAACGGATTTTGTGAGTCACGTAATATTTTTCTTTCTATAAGCATATAGGTAATTCCTAAACAATTATTCCAATTTATACCTTAAAATTTAGCTGATTTTTTTGTTCCAATATTGCTAATACACACCGTCCCAAAAATGGGATTATATTGATGTTCATTTTGATTCATTTCATGAAAATTTACAATTCAACTTATAACCAACAGAGTCAAAACACTCCTAACGTCGAATATTTTGGTCGGCGTTATTTTAACAGCGAAAATGTTATTATACATCGATGTAAATTACGTCAAAAGCGTACAGAATAGCTTTTTTGTAACATCTCTCGACCTTGAAGATTTACAGCGCTGTTACCGCTAACATTTTTGTACAGAATAAGCCCATTAGACTACCAGTACACTAACATTTAACACTGTAAACCTTTACATTTACGTAAAGGTCTGAAAAAGATAGCTTGGTTATTAAAACGCGCGTAAGATAGTGCAAAGTGTTAGCGTTGGTATAGTGGTAGTGTTCCAGAATTCCTATCTCAATATTCACAGTATGATTGGATCAAAGGACGAGCCCTATTTCCTCGACTATATCGGATGTCCCAAGTAATCGTATACAGGCAATATCTCGCTTATTTGACAAGATAATTTATAAATACAAAAACTGCATTGAATGGCATTAAAGTACCTTCCTAATGACTTATAAAAAATGTTTTACACTTGACAGTCCTGTATATTGTCATTGAAAATTGCGTGAATTTCAACGAAAAAAATTCTGATGCAATTCAAAAAACGAACACAGCAAGTGTTCAAAATTAATTTTTGCAGAATCCACGCACGCAGCAAAACGTGTTAAAAGCTTTTTTTTCTCTGAATCATAGCTGGTGTAACGCTACGACATGCTTCACAATTAATGCGTTTTTTGAGATCATCTAAATCATAAAATATTTTAACCTAGAATTGTAATCTTGCATCAGAGCTGAATAATAGAGAATATTTGGCAAACTCTTGTTAACGCAAGTTTTGCGAAATACTATCAGTCACGATTTAGATATTTCAACAAACATTTTGTGTTATTTTGGTAGAGTCAATTTATTTTTAAACAAGTTAAAATTCTCCCTCAATTTTATGTTTAAAATTCCCGCTGAAATTTACAGTTCCTGCGGCCAAACATCAGATGGCTTTTAAATTTAAAACAAGTAGTCACTGCTGACAATGTAAGAGTTACAATTCTAGGTTGAAGTATTTTATGAATTAGAGCAGCCTTTCCCAACGTGGGCGATAGCGCCCCCTTGTGGGCGCTGCAGGCCTAAAAGGGGGCGGTAAGAGACCCAGAAAAAAAGGGGGCGTTGTGTAGGGCTTTGGGGTCGATTTATAATTTCATCTACCTAGCTAGGAAGACTCCGACTGAGCTCTCGACTACATCTTGTGAACATCAACTAATATTAATTAAGATATAGCTCAAACTCGGTTCGATATAATAGACCGCGGGCAATCATGTTTTAACAAGTTTTTGTTAAATAATCCGATTTGTACAGTCCTGTATCAATCGGCTGGTTCTATAATACTTGTTCTTGCTTGTCGAGTACGATTGGGCGTCGAATGAGATAAACGAGTTTATGCACGTTTGTCTTATTCCTGTTGATGCGTGCTGCTTATGCAATCCTATATAAACGACGTAAATTTATTTTATTTTCATTTGCGGCTTCGTGCATAATAGATAGGCAGTACTTGATTCCAACCCTTACGTATTTCTCAAAACAAAACAATGTCTGAAGTAAAAAAGAAGAGTCGGCAATACTCTGCGGAATATATTAAATTCGGATTTATTGAAAATCCCACAAACCCGTCGTCGCCTTTGTGTCTTCTATGTCTAAAAACATTTTCGAACGAAGCAATGAAGCCTTCAAGGCTGCAAGATCATTTGAATAAAATGCATCCAGATAAGAAAGACAAGAATGTAGCATATTTTCAAGACCTAGAGAAGAAGCATAATACTCAGCCAAGTGTATCAAAACTATTTTCGGCGGCTGCTAAGCAAGATGACGACGGACTTCGAGCTTCGTACAAATATCTCTTTGTTAATTGCTCAAAAAGGCAAAACACACAACATCGGAGAAAAGTTAATTTTGCCAGCAATAAAGGAAGTAATAACTACTGTGCTTCATAAACCGGCCGCAGATATTATCCGAAAAATTCCTTTGAGTAATAATTCTGTGCAAATACGAATTGATGAAATGGCTGAAAACATTGAAGAATCATTGTGCAATCATCTGAGGACTAGTCAATTCTCAATTCAGCTCGATGAGTCCACTTTACCAACTAATGAAGCGTTATTGCTATCTTACGTGAGGTTTATTAAAGATGAGAAAATACGTGAAGAACTATTGTTTGCCAGAAATTTGGAGACAGATACAAAAGGCGAAATCATATTCAATACATTGGAAAAGTTTTGTGAAGAGAAAGAGATTCCTTTGAAAAATATTATATTGAGATTGCTACGGATGGCGCTCCGGCTATGACAGGGCGCCATAAAGGCTTCATAGCGTACTTAAAAAATAAAATTCCAGATGTCCTTGCTATACATTGCGTTATTCATAGACAACATTTGGTTGCTAGAAACTTGAGTGAACGACTATTTCAATCACTGCAATATGTGATCAAAGCAGTCAATAAAATCCGTAGCAGCTCTTTGAATGCTAGATTATTTCATCAGCTTTGTGTTACTAATGGCGAAGATTTCAACCGTTTGTTGCTTCATACTGAAGTTTGTTGGCTGTCAAGAGGCAATTGTCTGATTCGATTTTACAACCTGTTTGACTCTGTGATAGAGTTCTTGGAAACTAAAGATACAGAACTGCGCAACAAGCTCATAACATCAAAGAATGATATAGCTTACATGACAGACCTGTATAAATTGTTCAACGACATGAACCTCCAACTGCAAGGCGATGAACTAAATTTAATTAAAACAAAAAATGTCGTTGCTGCTTCCGCAGCCAAACTGCTTCTGCACAAAAAGAATATGGGCAGACGTGAGTTTCACAATTTTCCGAATTTATCAGTATCCTGCAGTAACCACGACTTGTTTGCCTACTGCCAACATTTGGAAAACCTCCACATTGACTTCACCGAACGATACCAGGACATTTTAAACTTGGAAATACCAGACTGGGTGTTGGATCCGTTTTCAAATGTCAACACAGCAATGTCACCTCAGCTGGAAGAAGAACTTATAGAATTGACAATAAAAATCAAGTTCAAAAATGGATATCAAGAATTTTGGCTACAAAAACCGATCCCGCAATTGTACCCTGGATTGTGGTCAATTGTTCAACGATTCTTGATAGCATTCCCATCGTCAAATTTGTGTGAAGGTGGATTTAGTGCTGTGCAACGCTGCTTACTAAAAAGAGAAATCGTTTGCGTGTTACCGAACGTGGCGACTTGCAGCATTACTTGTAGCATTACAAAAGCTATAATTCAGACGGGGCCTGCACAACAACACTTTCAACACGTTTTGCAGCTTGCAAGGATCCTGCAGGAAATAAATTTGAACATTTGCTGTAATTTTCTGTTCGTTTTTTGAATTGCCTGAGAGGTATTTTAGTTGAAATTCATACTTCGTGGAATATTGATATTTTTGTTAATTAATTGAAAAAAATACCAAGTATGTGCTATCGTTGAATTTCAAATAAAGAGACACGCAATTTCCAATGACAATATACAGGGGGTGTCACTTGAAAATAAAAAGTGAGGGGTAGCTACCACAGGGCTGTCAAATATAAAACATTTTTCTTCTGTCATTAGGAAGGTACTTTAATGCCACTCAATGCAGTTTTCTTATTTATTAATTATTTTGTCAAATAAGCGAGATATTGCCTGGATACGATAACTTGGGACACCCGGTAGATTTATTCTCCTTTATATGCCAGAAATAAAATTATCTTGATTTCAAAAACAATAATTCGTGTTTTGAATAAACTTAAAAATACGTTGTTTATTAACAGCCAGTAAACTAACATTTCTATCAGCGAAAAATATAATATGTATATTTATAAACCATGTCTAACGGTCTCGTCAACATTTTGAGTTATTTGAAAAATATGTCACACAATCTTTTGTCCACAATTTATGGCTAAAATATCGCCCTTGAACATGTGCCAAATCTATCGGAAATATTTCTACAATCATGTTACAACAAAAAAATTAAAAATATCGAATGTATTCCTTCGCAAACTACGTTTAGTCGATTCGACTGAATGAAAAATTAAAAAAAGAATGTTGAATTGGCCTTATGTAATAGGAAATAGTATATTACGTAACGTGTGCGGAAAGTGACATTTTTCACACGAGTGGGAAGTATTGTCTCACGAGCGCAGCCGAGTGAGACAATCCCACGAGTGTGAAAAATCACTTTCGCACAAGCTATGTACACTATTTTTCCTACGACCACGCGATATACTTTTACCAAATTAGGCATGTATAATCTTGCTTTTTTATGTAGATGTGAGAGGTTTTACATATGTGTATTTGTAAATACTTTATATGGTTTTGATTACTTACCTTTGAAATTGGCCCAGAAAATTGTGATTTTTATGTTTTAATAACATGAAAGTCCAATAAATGTCGATATAAACACATTTTATTTTGGAGAATAAATAAACTGTTGTGTATATTTCCTTAGCGCTTATTAGTATCTTGGACAAGAACCATAAGCTACAACAGTGGGATGGCCGAGCGGTCTAGGCATCCGTGGGCTCGATTTTTGACAAGCAGTAGGGTGGTTCGAGTCCGGGCTCGGTATTTTTTTTTTAATTTTAAATGAAATAAATAGATTATATTATTATATGGTCAAATCAACTTAGGAAATAAGCATTTCACATATACATATTAATTTGCGGAGTAAAAAGACTAGCATTTCAACATTCAATTTGACAGCTTTTTTATCCGCACACGTACGGATAAGATTTTTTTCCGTACGCGTATGAATAAAGGTCACTTTCCATAGAACTAGTCAGTGCGATATATGTCACTTTCCTATGTGGTCGTAGGAAAACGTTTTATTTCAACGAGTAGATACGGAAAACAACTACGCGGACAAAATTGGAATGAATATATGATGAATATTTTATTTTTTTGCTATTGAATACATTTTTTAACAAGCATAAATATACGTTTATGCCTGCAAGCGTCCTGAAAATGAACGTTTTATTCTGAGCTGGCGCAGGAATTTTTTTATTTCATATCTATTAACGGTAATTCCTTTTTGAGATCCACATTATTATGTGCTTTTATTAAAATTCTTCCATCAAACAACGCTTGTACAGGGTACTTATATCGTTAGAGGTAATATTGTGTAATATTGACACTAGTTTTATATTTTAAATCATTTTTAGTGATCATCGAATTAAAAATATTTAAATAATTGTTTACGCAATAAGAATTTAGAGCAGAGAGTTTTATGAAACTGAAAGTTCCTAAAAAGGCTTTAGAAAAGAGTTGTATACATGATTTTTTTCAATTTTTTGGAAAATACCATTGTTAACGTTTTGGAAGGCAACGACCATTTTTTATTGTTTTGGCAGTAACATTAAGCAATATTTATCCATTCGATTGCAATAATAGAAAAATTACAATCAGTCCAAACTTCTATACGAAAAAGAATATGCTGCATTTGATAATTTCGGTTCTTGGAAAATTATATTAATAAGTATAAATTCCACAGTATATTTTTCTTCGTGAAACCGGTCAAGGACAAAAATAAATATATTATATTGTGGAAGTTTTGATTATATTTTATTCAATACTCTTAATTAAATACATTGTAAGGATTAAAACATGAATTGTTTAGAAAAAAATATGTCTAAGGTATACTGCTTCTAAAATCAATCAAAAATAGCGTTTATATACAGGGTGTTTTCAAATGAAACTTACAACGTCTGCATGTAGATACCTCTCGTAATATTAGACAAAATGATATAAGGATTGAGGGGTCCAGCATAGTTATTTACTCTCCGAAATAAGGAGTGTTGGAGTTTTGGAGATTTAAATACTCTAGTTTAATAACTATAAATAGATGAATACATTGATTTGATATTTGGCAGGTTGTTTTTGAATGCAAAAGGGCATAATTTTGATGGAAAAACATGTTTTAATTATTGATCCAGTGGTGTACATTTGGAAGAGTATGTCACCTTTTCCCTACCATTTTTTACGCAAATGGCATTTCAAACTATTTCTACTTCATTTTGCATTTCTTAATAAAAAAATGTGTAGTGTCAAAGATATTTAATGATTTCATGAAGTCTGCAAAATTACTTTTTGATAATGAAATGAAAAAACTATTTTTTGTACAACTGTCATTAAAAGTGACACTTTTAAT
>CAJUYG010001481.1:28137-39907 GCA_910591675.1 Galerucella calmariensis
CTCACTTTTAACACTCATATCATAAATAACTATTTCTAGTACTTTTTTAATAACTACCAAAGTACTAATGTTCGGAATATGTAACAGAGAAGCTAATTTGTGGAAGATCAATGCATCTAAAACATTGTGAGGAGATTGTTCAAAATATTTCCCCAAACTTGTGATTTTATTAACAAAAGAATTAATGGAAAAAAATAGGATAATTGCAAAGTTACATGATATTTCATTCAAACATAATTTTCCACTAAGCAGCCAAAAAATTACAAGAGATGTTCAAAATGTTGTCCAATAGAGGTTAGGTTAGGTCAGTGTGGCCAACAAAAAGTGTTTTTTTCTGACAAGAATGACAGTTGAGGTCTACCCTTCAAAACATAAGATTTTTGCATGTTTTTCATTATTGCGAACATCTATATTGCTTTATTACAATTATAATACACCCCCGAAGCGTATATCTTGAAATTTAAAATGACTTTTTAGCTGAATACTCAACATATCGGTGGCCAATAATTCTAGGAACTCTTGGCATGTCACCATTTCATTTCTGTTATCTGTCACTAGTTATGTCAGATGTCAGTGGAAAAAGTAATTAGAAGAATAGAGATACAACTAATTAGAAATGATACAAAAATCTAATCGAAAATGGACATACACAATTGAACGAATATCAACAAAAATAAATATAGCTGACATTTGACATAACTAATGACAGAATAACAGAAATGAAATGGTGACTTGCCAAAAGTTCATATAATTATTGGCCACCGATATGTTGAGTATTCAGATAAAAAGTCATTTTTAATTTCAAGATATACGCTTCGGGGGTGTATTCATTATTTCAATAAAGCAATATAGATAATTATTCGCAATGATAAAAAACATGCAAAAATCTTATGTTTTGAAGGGTAGATCTTAACTGTCATTCTTGTCAGAAAAAGCCACTTTTTGTTGGCCACACTGACCTTAGATTGAACTCCTCTATTACATTTATACATAATATGCAACGTTTTCCCATTGAAAATCGCACACCTCAATTCTTACTTTTTTTTTGTTAATAAAATCACAAGTTTGAGCAAATATTTTCAACAATCTCCCAATGTTTTAGATGCACTCCTGTTTCATAAATCAGTTCCTGTTACATATTTTAACCATTAGTACTTTGGTAGTTATTGAAAAAAGTACAAGAATAGTTGAACAATGTCGCTCTCTTCATAACGTGTTTACGTACAACGTATTATTTAATTCCGCGCTTTTATAATATTTAATAAAATCTTCAATTACAATGGTAATATTGAAGTGGATTCAAATGGTGTTAGAAGTATTGTTACTATGAAGTTTTTCCCCAGAAAATTGAGTTCTTTAAATAACTGTGTCATTAATAATGTTGTTTTCAATGTTTATAAATCTCAAAATACTATTGAATTGAAATAATGGGCTAATTGTCAGTCTAAATAATGAAATAATTGTCATCTTTGACAGTACCTAATTAATAAATTATCCTTTGAAACTTAAACAGTCACGTAAAGTTTTTACATAACTAATTTTCATAATTGATGTATGAAGTTTATGAAAAATGTGACGATACCTAACGTCAAGGAGTGACTTAAAGTGTCACATTTGATGGCGGAATTCGATAAAAATAGTTATTTTTTTATTTCATTATCAAAAAGTGATCTTGCAGATTTCATGAAAAATCAAATATCTTGAGAACTACAAATTTTTTTTTATGTAAAGGATATAAGTTTTTCATGCAAAAATAAAAGAAAAATAGCTTCAAATGCCAGTGGCGTGAAAAATGGGAGAGAAAAGGAGACCTATTTTTCCAAATGTACACCACCACTGGATCAATAATGGAAACATATTTTTCGTGCAACCGGACGCAAAATGATATTTTGCGGCCGTTACCCAGAGTGACGGCCGACAAAAATTTTTACGGCCGTTCCCATAGTGACTGCCGGCAAACTGAACGCCACTACAGCATTTGACATTTCTGAAATATGACAATAACAATGTATTTCGAACCAAAAACTAACTGTCTTTTCTAAAGAGACATAATGTTCATTGAAATTATGTAATTTTCACGGTTGCACGAAAAATATTGTGTATACTATGGCCGCGAAATGTTTTCGCGACCTCGAGATTATCTTGCCTCGGTCGGAGCGGCCTCGGCGATAATCTCTCTCTCGGAACGCGAAAAAGCATTTTGCGGCCTCAGTATACAAATAACTATTTTCATCAAAATATGCCTTTTCACATTTAAAAACAACCTGCCAAATTTCAAATCAATTTATTCATCAATTTTAACGTTATCAAATTAAAACATTCAATTTTTCATAACTTCAACATCCCGTATTTCGATAAGTAAAAAATATGCTAGACGCCTCAATCCTTAAATCATTTTGTCCAATTTTTCGAGGAGTATCTACATGCAAAGGTTGTAAGTGTTAATTGAAAACACCCTTTATATTTTTTAAACTATTAGCTTCTCGCGATATATCATCTCGAACTGTCGTTTAAAATTACTGCATTATAAAATTCCACAAATAAATAAATAAATTATGTGAGTTCTCAAACCAAATTCATAATTTTTTCGATATTTACAAAAGGTGCAATTGATGTGATGCCTAGCTATCTGGTGAATTACTTAATATGTATTGATGGAAAAAAAGAAGATAATATGATTTCACAAATATTGAAGCTTGATTATTATTAGCCATATCCTGGATATCATTTTATGTAATGATATAAGAAACCAAAGAACACCATACCTGCTTATCTTCAAGATTGTTATTTCGAAAGACTTTAGGAGACAGTGAAGAGAAATTTGATCTTGGTCACGTCGATTTTTTATTTTCAAATGCAACCCCCTGTATATACCTAACATTAAAAAAAATCGACATGTCCAAGCGTTTTTCCCAACACGCCCTCGTATACTTGTTAAAGAACTTATTCCATTTGGATGTTCCACATTGTAAACGGAGGTCTTAGTTGAAAATAATAACTTTGATGTGTTCCTTCAAACATATTTTAGAATTTTTTCTAGTTTTGGCTGTAAATTCCGTGCTGTATGTGGGACCCACCCTGTATAAATATAAATGCAGAATCACCATCCAAGTGAATATAAATCAGAAAAAAAATTACAGCGTCTTTTTGATAGAAAAGGCCTAATCCGACTATATAGGGAGTCGAATTTCGCAAGTAATTACAGTAGAATTAAGTTTTATCCAAGTAAACACGACATTTATAAATAAGAAGTTTATTGAGCGGAAATTCAACGAGCAAACGGAAGGACGCATTATTTTTCCGTTTTCTCAAGCTTCCCAACGACAATCTATTTAATAATAAAATATAGGATACGAATTGCAGAGCTTCGAAATTCAAATCGAAACAAAAATTTATTTATCAATATATTTATCAACAACATTATCAGATTGATACCATACAGTTTAGTTAATGATCATCAATTCTAAATTTTCCATATTTTTTAAATTACAAAAATCATTATTAGTATTTGGTTTTTTGGATATTCCTGGACTTTTGTTGGGTTGTTTGTTTGAATTAGATTTGGTAATGGGTTCTCATTAGACCCTTAATCTGTTTCTGGCTTGGAGATGATTTGATTAATTGGTTCTCATTAGACTCTAAATCAGATTTTTCTCAATAAAATGACTTACATTTATTTTGTTTTGGGATATCATTATATAATAGGTCACTTTGTATTTAAATGTATTTTTGTTATTAATAATTGCTAGAATTTGATTTTACATACTTCATTCTTTGAATTGTTATTCTGTTTGGAGTTTCTTTTGACTATTGATTGGTTATCTAATTTAATTAGATTTGGGAACGGGTTCTCATTCGACCCATAATCTTT
Source organism: Galerucella calmariensis (assembly GCA_910591675.1). Taxonomy (NCBI): domain Eukaryota; kingdom Metazoa; phylum Arthropoda; class Insecta; order Coleoptera; family Chrysomelidae; genus Galerucella; species Galerucella calmariensis. The sequence continues at coordinate 32,009 of CAJUYG010001481.1, forward strand.
TTTGTTTTGTAATCAGATTTGAATAATACGTTCTCATTAGACTTTAAAATCAAATCTGTTTTCTTTGTTTAGATGACTGATTTTTGGTTTTGAGGGGCTACCAGATTACAATTTTTATTCATTAAAATTTGTGATTTGAAATTATGCTCAGATAATTACTTTCATTAATTTACACAAATATTTTATAATTTTCAAATTAATTTTTTTGCTTTTGGAATCTCTTTTGACCTATTTGTGAGTTTTCTATTTTGAATTAGATTTAGCAATGGGTTCTCATTAGACCCTTAATCTTTTTCGGCATCTTATGATTTGATAGGTTCTCATTAGACCTCAATATATCAAATTTATTTATAATTTATTTAGGAAATTCACATATTTGGTTTTGGTACTTAAAAAAAAAAATAAAAATTTTTACAATAATTTTACTTTTATGCTCATGTTGGATAGCTTGAGTTCTGTGTCCACTTGAATTGTAATTTGTCATTTGTTGGTTTTAAATTGAAGTAGTGTCACTTCGTCTTCCGGTCTACTAACACGTGTTCGTGTAGTGGCTGAAGAATTTAATTGAAATTAAAAATGTTAATATGAAGACAGTTTAACCCCAATCAGGGGAAAACATTTTTAAATTTTTTTTTAAATTTAATGTAATTTTAACAGTGACGTTAATGTGTTGCAGACATTTGACTAGGTTTCTTGTTTCATATCTGACGAGTAAGTAATTCTTTACTAATTTCTTTTTAAAAAATTTCCAACGATTATTGCTTACTTGCAGGTATGGCCTAATAGCCGAAAGCGCTTTGCGATTTTAAATAAATTTTTTACACAGAATACAAAAAAAAATGTTTTATTGACTTTCTAGTCATGTGTACTCAGCTATAAAGATATTCAAAAAATTTATTTACCAAATTAGTTGGAGCTTATACATACATAACTTTTTACATACCAACACCACAAACGTTACATTGTACTCAATAAAAAATATCGCAAACGTCGGTTACAGCTTTTGAAGCTATCAATTCCTGTAATCGGAATTTGGTTTTGATCGATTGCCAATTTAACGTTTCATTTAATCTCAAACTCAATTTTGAGAACATTCAAAGGGTGAAAAGTACATACCGCTACTTATACAGAGTTCGGCAAAAGTCCGGAACCGGACAAATATTGAAGAAAATATGAATTTTGTGAAAAATCTTTTCATATAACAACTTTTACTCCAACTTAAAATATAATTTGAAAATATCTTGAAATATACAGGATGTTCCAATAAAGTGTGGCGTATCAAAGTTATATTTTTTCTCATGGAACACCCTATATTTTATTGCCTTTTCTAATTGCTCCTAAAAAATATGATACTACTTTTTTGAAAAGGTGAACATTTCAAAAAAAATTGATAACTCATTAATATAACAAATTCTAGCAAATTTTCTATTACATCTAAATAGTTGGACATTCGTTAAATGTATTCGACGATTGACTACTAAATATCTCTTTACAAGGTGTTCAGAATTTTCAGTTTCATTATTAGATCATTCAATGTGCAGAATGGTACAAATGGTACACCCTGTATTTTAATCATTCATTATATTAAAAAAAATGTCGTCTTTCTAATGGTATAATACCTATACTTTTCGTTAAATTTACAATTTTCTTAAATTTTATGCTAAATCAATTTTAAGACATATGCAATTCTCTATAAATTTCAATCTAATGATCTTGGCATGGTTGTTGTAAGAAACTGAATAACTCAAGCTTTAAGCCTTCAGAAAATATAGGGTTTTGCTATCCTATACCGAGTGGTCAAAAAGATTAAGCCACTCTCACAGAAAAATCACTATCCACTTAGAGACATTTTATGAAATAACAAAAAACTAAAAAGTTATAATACCTAGTATAATACCTAGGTATAGGACACTCCTATACCATTCGAAAGAGGATATATTTTTTAAATGAATGATTAAAATAAAGGGTATTCTATTTAAAATAAGCCTGATACTGCTCATTGAATGATCTAAAAATGAAACTGAAAATTCTGAACACCCTGTAAAGAGATATTCAGTAATCAATCGTGGAATACATTCAACGAATGTCCAACTACTTAAATGTGAGAGAAACTTTGCTAGAATTTGTTATATCAATGAGTTATTAATCGTTTTCGAAATGTTCACAATGTTAAGAAAATCAGCATAACTCGGAACCCTCTGTATTTAGGTATAGGGAACCATTTTGAAGGAGTATCATATTTTTTTGGGGCAACCAGAAAATACAATAAAATATAGGGTTTTCCATGAGAAAAAATTTAACTTTGGTACGCCACACTTTATTGGAACTTTATTGTATATTTCAAAATATTTTCAAATTATAGTTTAAGTTGGAGTGAAATTTGTGGTATAAAAAGATTTTTCACAAAACTTGTATTTTCTTCGATATTTGTCCGGTCCCGGACTTTTGCCGAACTCTGTATGGTACATTCAATAGCCTTCTTGGAGTGCGTCATCGTTTGTGACGTATATCGGGGTTTTGAGCATGAATTTTATTCGCTATTTTGACATATAGCTAACCTTAAATTTGATAAATAAAATCATCTGGATCGTATTCAGCTGAATTCGAAGAGGCTATGAAATTAATAATAAACAGCCTCTTTTTCTTAATGAAAATACTTGAGAACTTTCAAAATGCTGATGTTTTCTCGTGTATCTAGGCATATTTTTGTATTATTTAAATAAATATAACAATAAGATTAATATCCACTTTTCATAAATAATAATTGACTGTAAACGACAAAGTACAGACCTGACGAGAACTGTCAGTGGCTCAGTGGGAAAATACGTAAGACACATTGCCGCTACGAAAGGTACATCTGCATCCTATTTTGACGCTGTGACTTCTCCCGATTGATAGGTCGCGCTTGCGCGTAATCTAAACATCGACTAATCAAATTTTTTAAGTCAAAGATTAGGGTTAACGTTTATAATACAATAGAACAAGTAAGTAGTAAATTAACTGAACACGAAAGAGAAGAATATAGAGTACATTGTAAAGTCATATTAGAAAAATCTATTCATTTAAAAAACAATACTACAAAAGCTGAACAAAAATCAATTAAAAATCTCAAAGAAGATGATTCTATTATTATTTTACCGGCTGATAAGGGCAATTCTTCTGTAATTATATAGAAAAACTCTGCTAAAAAATGTTTTAAATGCCAATAATTACCCGGCAGAATTTGTAAATAAAGAAATTAAGAATATAGAGAAGGACTCATTGTTAATACCCCATAAAAATAACAATAATATTAATAATTCAGCTTACATAATTTTTAAAAACTTGACAATACCGTATGTTAAGGGTTTATCGGAAAGAATTAAGAAAATTGGTAATCAATTCAATAATATTCGAACTAGCTTTAAATCTAACAATACGTTGAGATCTATACTAACAAAAACAATATCAAAAAATGAAGAGCAATCTTCAAAAAATTGCATATATCAGATATCTTGTCAATGCGACAAATTCTATTTAGGTGAAACATCTAGACCATTGAAAGTCCGAATAAGTGAACATAAAAATATATCAAAAATGGTAAGTCAGGTATTTGTAAACATGCTTGGGAAGAGGGGCATAAAATTCAATGGGATTCGACAAAAATAATATTGAAAGAGCCCAATAATAAAAGACGAAAAATCAAAGAAGGTGCTTCAATACAACTAAATGCAAATAAATGTGTAGCTAGTATTTCAGCCGAAATAAAAATTTCCAATAATCAATTACCTGCGTTATCAGGATAGCATCATAAGTTTTTATCCAGGTTTTATTATGATTTATCATTGGAATAGTTGTTAATCGATACACACTTCAATACATAAAATCACCAAACTGAGTTATACATATTTTGAAAACAAAAATAATTATACCAAAAAAGGAACAACAAACGCGTTTTATTAACAACATTTCCAAAATAAGCGAAAAAAAGCGATATCCCAATAAAAACCGTTCCTGGAACGTGCACTTCACTTATTTCACATTTTACCAGAGATGTGATTTACTATGAATGGACCTTAATAAAATTTGACAACAAAGTTTTGTAGTCTTAAACTTCAAAATATTATTTATTGTCCAGTTGTCATATTTTTTTCGTTGTGTCAGATAGGGAACAAAAATTATTTTATCACTAGTTAATCTTGACAAAGGTAGCTGGAACGCTACCGAAACGTCGAAATAAAAAGAAATGAAAAACTTTATTGTGGTTTGATTCCCAAAAAATAAGAGAAAAAATAATAAATAATGCCACAAGGTACTTACAGAAGACATTTAAACGGTTGATTATTGTGATATTTGATTACGATTAATCACAGACCTGTATTTTTTCCATTTCTTTCAAAGTAATGTGTTAGAAAGACATTAACAATCGATGACGCACAACAAGAAGGGTATTATATGAACTTTAACATCGCCCTAAGATAAAAAGTAAATGTTTTAAATCAAATAAATCGCCCACCGATTTAATTGTGCGAACTCATACCTTTTTTCCCCACATCAAATACATTAAAACTTCAACCGATGGTGTAGGTACATGAGCAGGCGATTACCCTCTAAAAGGTTTTTAATAAAAGCGGAGTGCGAAAGTCGTTAGACCTAAAAATTCGTAAAACCGCTCGCTTTTATAGTGCAATCAATGGATAAAACAACAAAAAATATATTTAATTAGAAATAAAAACTCACCGTTTTTTCACTGTCGCTTCCAGAGTGTCTGTTTTCGACTACTAGCGATGGATGACGTAATTTTTGGCGACAAGCGTTGTGTCTTTTCAATTTAACGCAACCACTTCCGGCCGATCTAAAACTTCCGGTGGTGTAAGACGATGGACGACTGTTGCAAACCCCGACGATGCTGCCGTCGTCCGAGGTGATGCTCTGAGGTCGACGTCGACTGAAAAAAAAATCTAATTACGAAGTATTCCAATCGATTGTAAAAGATTCTGTTATCCAGAATCTTTCCCTCATGTTTTGAAAATCCCATGATTTTTCGGCGAAAACTGCCCGGTAGAATCCGAAAGTTTCCCGTTAGCTACCAAAAATTTCCCTGCAGGTCCTACAGTAACAAGTGTTAAAATTGCGCATTTATCATTTTGACATGCCAAATTTTAAAATTCATTAAAATGTCGCGATTTGGATTAAGGTCATTTTAGATTATAGTCCAGTAACTGAACACCTGAAATTATCGAAAGCTCCTGAAAAGTCGCTGAAGACTTCCCTTTGGGCTCAATTTGTCGGCACTGCAGGTGTTTTTATAGAAGAAAAACTGGTTTGTATCATTTTTTTTCGAAAATTCGATAGTTATCGAGATAATGAGACCTAAAAGTCTCCTCATTTCAGCTGCTCTGCCTGTAGACATTCTGCATAAACTTGTTAACGGGAAGACGAATTGTTCCATAACTCGGCAAAAAATTGACATTTTCCGATGAGTCAAAATTCATCACAATGGGATGACTCGTAACTATCATTCCATGTGACTTGCAGCTCGTTTGTACTTGACAAAAATATTTTAAAAAGCGGTCAAAGTTTTTTTCCACAAGATTTCGGGACTATTCCATTGATTTGTTCATATTTTTGTTAAAAAATAGTCTTTTATCCTAATTTTTTTTTATAATGAAACCTTAGGAGGTCTTGAATGATCCCGTGAATTCTTTTTTGATATCTTTCTTGCGTTTTGATAAAAAATTGATTTGTTTATTAATTTATTAAAAAAAAGTCCGGTTTTTACCGGTGAGATAAATTTTCCTGATTTCTGGAAAATGATTGGATTTTATTTAAAATCAAAAAGTCTATTTCAAAACTAGGCACTCTAAGCTTTAAAATGATGTGCATTGAAAAGCAATATATAGGATGATACATTTTCAAATCGCGCTTGTTCCACAGGTTATACAGAACGCCGAAGACGGCTGAAAAATGTATATAAACAAATAAATCAATTTTTTATCAAAACGCAAGAAAGATTGAAAAAAATCTCTTGGATCATTCAAGACCTCCTAAGGTTCCATTATTAGAAAAGATTAGGATAAGAGACTATTTTTCTATAAATATGAACAAATGATTTTTTTTTCCATTTTGGGAGCCGTTCAGATGCCGGGAGCACTGCAGCCTATTGACTTATTGTACTCTGCTCCCATATTTAGTCCACCCATCCAGTTATCCCCGTACCTTCGAGTAGACGGTATAGGTCCATTGGATGTGTGCCATATACTTCAGGTGGCACATTGGCCTCTCCGAAGATTGCCCGTCTCCTCGAGTGCAGTGCCTCACAGTCAGACAAGATATGGGTCACGGTCTCGTTCTCCATGCCACATAGTCTGCAGCTGAGGTCCCCGTTATATAACCCTATTTTATGCAGGTGATCTTTTAACGGGGTATGACCTGTTAGATAACCTGCAATAATTCTTAGCTTATTCCTGCTGATATTCAGTAGTTCTTTGGCCCGCTTTGCACATGTGTCACCTATGAAGGTTTTGCTGTGTACCTGTTTCGGAGTGTTCCTCCAATGAAGTCTATGTTGGCTTTGTACCCATTTTCGTATTTGCGCTCGGACAACCTTTTTTGTGGTCCCAAGAGCTGGTTCTGGTCCAACATATGCTGTTGCTGAACCTCTTTTTGCGAGTTCATCAGCTTGTTCATTTCCAGAAATACCATTATGTCCCGGCACCCACACCAATCTTACTTTAATGTGGTCTGCCAGTTCATTTAGTTCTTTCTGACATTTTTCTACTAGTCTGGAGGTTACCTTGCGGCTATTTAAAGCCGCAAGGGCTGCCTGGCTATCAGTTAGTATGTTTATCCTATGAGTGTCAGTCCTATATTTGTTAATTCTGACACATTCTAGGATGGCATAGATCTCTGCCTGAAATACAGAGGTATGTTTGCCTAGTGAGAAAGAGCCTTTTGTGTTTCTCTTTTCACTGTACACTCCTGCTCCTGTTCCTTCCCCTGTCTGTGATCCGTCTGTGTACCAGGTCTCTCCTCGGGGAAATTTCAGTCTGCTTGGGTCTTGCCAGTCCTTTCTGTGAGGTATTTCTACCTCATATTTAGGGCTTGGGAGAAGTTTAGTGGCCATATAGTCTGTTTTCATATCTAAAATGATTGAAATAGTTTAAAAATCTTGTGGAAAAAACTTTGACCGCTTTTTTAAAAATTTTTTTTTCCGATTGGCAGCAAATATTAATTTTGCTGACACATATCAATCAGCAAAGTATTACTTTTTCTGCCTAGGCAGCAAAGTGATTATACTCAATTGGAATAAAACATTTGACGTAAACATTTATTAGCAATTATTACATAACACTTTTAACAAGAATTTAAAAACATATGTTTAGTTGTTATTAACATTGATGGTAAAATTACTACAATTTTGAACGAATAGGCCATCTTTTCTTTCCTCAGATAATTTGCAAATACAATATCCTCCTATATTATTATAAACAATCGGAGAAAAAATTATATGTTCAACTCGGCAGCAAAGTAGATTGACTGCCTAGTTAAACAAATAACTATTTCCTACAACCACTATGCAAAACACGCTTTTCTACACAAATTTTTATGCGCAAAGCAGGCCTTTCCTAATTCTTTTGATAGCCGTTGGAAAAGTAATGCGAAAAGTACACGCTATGGCACTTTTCCGCACCGAAATGTCAAACAAAGCTACCTATGACCTGTCAACTTATTTTGACAATTCAACCTAATAGTGTGTTTCTTATTTGTGTACAATTTTTAAATTAAAACCAAAAGTACCTAAGTAAACTATTTATTTCATTATCAATTTTAATTAATTAAAAAACAATTCAAGGAATTATGAACCAAGATAAAAATAACTTATTTTTTGAGTTGTCCAATTCGGACATTGAAAATACT